>BDJD01002263.1:55896-99047 GCA_002564525.1 Rosa multiflora
CCTTTTCATCAGATTTGTTTTTGAAAATCCATTTTGTTCCAATGACATTTGAAGAGTTTGGTCTAGAAACCAAATACCACACATCATTTCTAGCAAATTGACTCAATTCATCTTGCATGGCATTTATCCAATTAACATCACACAAAGCCTCTTTAGCATTTTTAGGTTCTATAATAGAAACAAAACCATAAAATGTAATGATGCTAATATCTTCTTGATGCTTTGCAATGAAGCATGAAAGAATAAAGAGATTGCTTACAACCCTTTTTGCTTGTCTCCTTGTTTTCAAACCATCATTCCCATCACCAATGATGTCAGAAGATGAATGATCCTTATGTACTTGCTGCTGTCTGCTAGTTCTATAAACTGGTTGAATTGCAGAGGTATCATTAATCCCCTCTGAAGCTTCCTCAACTTCTTAGCCTTTCAGCAGCAGCAACATCATTCTTTTCTCTCTCGAAAAGTACCTAATTAAAACTTATACAAGGAGTATGTGAGAGCACAATTGAGTCATCAATAGATACATTAATGGTTTCCATCACAGAACAAGTTCTCTTGTTATACACCCTATAAGCTCTACTATTCAATGAATAACCAAGAAAGACTCCTTTGTCACTTTTAGCATCAAATTTGGCAAGATATTCTCTATCCCTATAGATGTAGCAAGGGCTGCCAAACACTCTCAAATGGCTCACATTTGGTTTCTTTCCTTTCAAAATCTCATAAGGTGTTTTTTCAGTTCCCGGTCTAAAGATGACTCTATTTATGGTATAGCAAGCATTACTAACAGCTTCTGCCCAGACAGTATGAGCAAGACCAGCAAAGTTTAACATAACAATCCCCATTTCAATTAAGACCCTGTTTTTCCTTTCCACAACACCATTTTGTTGAGGAGTTTTGGGAGCCGAGAACTCATGCTTAATTCCCATTTCATAACAAAACTTATCAAATGAAGCATTTTCAAATTCAGTTCCATGATCAGTTCTAAGTCTTACAATGCATCTATTTGAAGAGTGTTGTTCATTTAAAATCATTTTGCACAAGCTTTGAAAGTTGTCAAAAGCATCAGATTTTTCACACAAGAATTTCACCCAAGTGAGCCTAGAAAAATCATCGACTAGAACAAGCATGTATTTCTTACAACCTAAGCTTCTAGTTTGAATAGGTCCAACCAGATCCATATGCATTAAATCCAAAGGTTGTGAAGTAGACATAGAATTAATGACCCTATGTGAAGAACGAGTTTGCTTACCAAGCTTGCAACCCTCACACATACCAGTTGGTTTCCCACTCAATTTGGGCAAACCTCTTGCCCCTTCTTTGGTGGAGAGGTTCACCTAGTCTTGGTAGTTCACATGGCAGAGGTGTCTATGCCAAAGATTGAGAGTATCTTCAGTGGAGGAGGAACTAAGACAAATCTGAGAAGAGATAGAATCATTAGCATTAACACAATAACAATGATCTTTGGATCGTAGTCCACCCATGACACTCTTACCCTTACCACCAAGAACAAGACATCTCAACTTATTGAATCTAACCTCTTCAAAATCATCACTCAATTGACTCACACTAATGAGATTAGCTTGGAGTCCTTCAACATACAACACATTTTTTAAATTTGGGATACCAGGAGCAGTTACAATCCCTTTTCCCACAACCTTTGCTTTCTTTCCATCACCAAAAGTGACAGAACCGCTGATAACCTCATCATAGAAGGATGAGAACCAGATGTGAGAAACATAAAGAGGGTAGAAGACACATTTTAGAAGGTTCAGAATCAGTTCCATAAATGTCAAAGGGTTTAAAATCAGCAGAGGCAAGTGGATGAAATGACTTTTTTTTCTTTGCCCAAACAACATTTTCTTTTCTCGGGATTGCAACAAGTTTAGCAATCCTATCAAATTCTTTCAAAGATTTTTCCAGAGTTGACTGTAAAGAAATAAGCAAAGAGTTTTTATGAGACCTTGTAGACTTTTGAGGACCATTTCTGAGTTTATAACACCTTGGTCTAATGTGTCCAGTAATACCACAATGGTGACAAATGGGAATGAATTTTTTGGATGACTTAGGGACACTTTCTTTAGGCAGCAACCTACTTTTCACAAAAATAGTTGGTTTTTTAGAGGAGCTTTCTCCAGAATGAAAACCAAGACCCTTTTTGTCCCTATCAATTTTGCTCATTCCAATCATTTTGGAAACTTTATCAGATCCAATTGAAAATTTTGAAAACTTTTCTTGAGAATCATATAAGGATTTTTCAAGAGAGATTTTTTCAGTCGTTAGAGAATTGACTAACCTGATTTGAACATTCAAGTTCTCTTGCAGAGTCTCCACTTGGCATACCAATGCATTTCCTTCAATTTCCCACTTCTTTTTGCAGGATTGCAACTTCTCTGCGATCCCAGATTTTTCTTTCTCACAAACAACAAGTTGATCCTTCAATTCCTCAGTCTTTCCAATCATTATTTTTGAGGCTTTGTACAGTTGTTGGATCTTGTTAGAGGCTACCTCCTGAGAGTGCTCATCATCATCTGATTCATTTGAGGACTCATTTTGGGTGGTAGCAATAAGAGCAACATTTTCCATGGTAGGACTGATTTTCAGATTCACTATCACTCCAAGAGGTTTTAAAAGCTCTATTTGATTGAGACTTATAATTTTTGTTTGCACAATCAGCAGCAAGATGACCATATACTTGACACTCAAAACATTTTGGTTTTTCACCGAAAAAACTTCTTTTGAAAAGGCTTGGAAGACTTTGAGTATTTGTCATTAGAAGCCTCATCGATTTGATTTCTTTTGGAAGAAGTGGAACCAGAAAAAAATTTTGAGTTAGAAGAGAATGACCTTCCGGATTTAAGAAATTTTTTGAACTGTTTTGTGAGAAGAGCAAATTCTTCTAGATTAAAAACATAAGGGTCTTCCTCTCTTTTCAAAGTTCTTAGAGCAATTGTTTTTTCTTTCTGACCCTTTTTCCTTTTTGACTCAAAAGTTTTCAAATTTCCCACAAGCTCATCTAATGAGTATGTATCAAGATCTTGAGCTTCCTCAAGGGTAATTTGCTTAGTCTCAAAACTAGGAGGAAGAGCTTGAAGAAACTTTTTCACAATTCTATGCTCTAAAATAGGCTAACCCAACCCATGACATTGATTGGTAACATTGATGAGGCGACTATGGAAGTCATCAACAGATTCATCCTCTCTCATAGTCATTTCTGCAGATTCAAGCACAAGGCTTTGAAGTTTTTGTGCCTTCACCTTTTTGTTTCCCTCATGAGTGGTTTGAAGTAATTCCTAAGAAGCTTTAGCAGTGGGACAATTTGTAATTCTTTTTCTTTCCTTATCCGACAAGGCAGCGAAAAGGCTATAGCGAGCTTTAGTATCACATTTGTGATCAGATTGCTCAGGAACAGTCCACTCACCTCTCGGTTTAGGAAAAGGACTAGAAGTTTCAGTTTCCTTTTTAGTTGGTTCTATCCAACCCTTCTCTATAATGTTCCATAACTTATCCTCTTGAGATTGCAGGAAAGCCATCATCATTACTTTCCATTGAGAGTAATCTTTCCCATCAAAATATGGAGGAGAGTTAATGGAACTAGAGACTCTATCACGGTCCATTCTAGGAGCCCAGAGGAACACACTAACACAGGTTAGTGACCCGCTTTGATACCAATTGAAGATCCTAGAAGGACCCTTGAGGGGGATGAATAGGCTCACAACCAATTTTTTTCGTTCAAAACTTTCTCAGGGATTGCAACTGGGTGATCAATCCTGAGTGCTGATATTAAACAGAATATATTGAATAATCAAGCAAACCAACCAAAGCATTAAAGAACACAGATTTTTGTTAACGCAGTAAACACCCTATCGAGGGAAAACATCTGCATGGCCTTTAACTCTCGAAAGACCAAAACCAATTCACTATGAAACCAAATTACAAGATTACAACACAGTGATTGAACTGAACTCGACAACCATTCTAGACTGACTCACTAGACTGTTTGTACTTAACTCTTGCTAATTGTTTACACAAGTGAACAACTCAGAAATCTCAGCTATGAAACAAGCTATGAACGCAGCAAGTTCTTCTTGGAGATTTCACCTTTGAAATTTGCAATATCCAAATGACCTCATGGGATGCAAGATATGATATGTATGAATGATTGAATGGTTTGTTGTTTTTCAAATTGTTTTCAACATAGCTATGAAACAAGCTATGAACGCAGCAAGTTATTCTTGGAGATTTCACCTTTGAAGTTTGCAATACCCAAATGACCTCATGGGATGCAAGATATGATATGTATGAATGATTGAATGGTTTGTTGTTTTTCAAATTGTTTTCAACATGGAACAAGACACTTTGAAAAACAGAAAACCAAAGAGATAGAACTTTAAACAACAAAGGGATTGAAAACCCAAATATTTTCAATGCCTGAGAATGAACAGAGAACCCATATATATATAGGAGGAAGAGAAAGGACGGTTCACTCAAAGACCCTTAAGCTCAATTGGAGTAGGTAAACCCATACCCATAATTTCAGATTGCACATGTAAACCCATGCTCCTAATTTCAATTGGGAATACCAATTCTATAAGCCAAACACTCCAACTCCTTAATCAAAACTGACACAAGAAGGGAACCCATGAAAAAACCATTGACTTTGTGAAATAAATGCCATGTATGAGCTTACTTGAGCCATGATGAAGAGGGGTCTTCTTTTGATCTTCAAGTTTGAAGCTTGATCTTGGACAAGACTGCAAGATGAGATGGGATGGGGAAGCACGACAACAACGCAGCAAAGCAGCAAACTGAGATGAGGTATGAAGTTCCAATTGAACTAATCTTCAAGAAAACTGACACCCGGATGGAACCCATGAAAAACCATTGACTTTTGTGAAAGAGATGCCATGTATGAGCTTACCTAAGCCATGATGAAGAGGGACTTCTTTTGATCTTCAAGTTTGAAGCACGATCTTGGACAAGACAGCAAGATGAGATGGGATGGGGAAGCACGACATCAAGGCAGCAAAGCAGCAAACTGATGAGGTAGCAAGTTCCAATTGAACTATACTTCAAACTTTGCCTTTGGCTTACGATAACAAGATAAGAAGAAGCAAGTTGCAATCATGCTAAGATGGGAAGCTGACAGCAAAACTGATCTTCCAGTCTTCACTTGGGTCTTTGACAGCAAGACAACCAAGTCAACTACAACAATTGTATTTAAACAAGTATGGGCTTGGGCTGCAACCTTGGGCTTCTTAATGAATAGAGTTTTGTGAAGAAGGAATTCCAATACTATACTAACAAAATTTCTGCCTGTTGAAGCGATCGATCGCTTGAACCTAGTGATCGATCGTTTTGTCCACTAGAAGCTTCTGTCTCTTGAAACGATTGATCGTCAGATTCAAACGATCGAACGTCTTCTGCTGTTTCAGAATTTCTACTGTCAAATCGTTCCTCCAAATTTTCCAAGTATTCAAAGACATCAAAATCAATAATAGAACGGGGATTCCCTTCACAACCTCTCTCCCCCTGAAGGGAAGACTGAGAAGCTCCCCCTGAGTAATATGGCTTAGATTCACGGAAGGAGACATCAAGAGATATATGTACTGTATTAGTGAGCGGATCATAACATCTGTAACCCTTCTGAAACTCTGCATAACCCACAAAAATACACTTATTTGCACGGGGATCAAGTTTGCTTCGTTGTGGCTTTGGAATATGGACATAAGTTGTACACCCAAACACTTGGGGCTCCAAATCAGGCATAGAGGGGATGGTTAAAAATGAATGAAGCTTTTGATAAGGATTCTGAAACTCAATTACCCGTGAAGGAGTACGGTTGATGAGATATGCTACTGATTTCACTGCTTCTCCTCAATAGGACCGAGGTACATTCATGCCAAATAAGGAAGCATGAACAACTTCCATCAACTGCCTGTTCTTCCATTTTGCTAAACCATTCTGTTGAGGAGTATAAGAATTGGAGGTTTGATGACGAATTCCATGTGATCGGCAAAACTCAATCACAGGGCCATTCACAAACTCTCCACCATTGTTAGACTGAAACACTCTGATGAATTGTGGATACTGAGTTGCCACCATTTTGTGAAATTCGGTAAACTTCCCAAATACATCACTCTTATTCTTCAGTAATGATACACATGTCATGCGAGTACAATCATCAATAAACATTACATAATATCGAGCTCTAGAAAGAGAAGGAATTTTTGCAGGACCCCAGACATTAGAGTGAATTTTTCTAAAAGGAACAAGACTTTTATTAAGACTTTGTGAATATGAAACACGGTGGTTCTTGGCCAATTCACAAATGCCACAATGGAAATCCAAATCACTGACAACAGAAAACAAATGAGGTTGCAACTTCTTAAAATAGCTAAAAGATAGATGACCAAAATGGCAATGCCATAACCATACAGCTTCCTTCGTATTCTCTACCCCATTGTTCTGATTAGCTTGCCCCAAAAGATGCTTCTGGTTCTCTTCAATCTCTGTCAGATCCAGGTAATACAATTTCCCCCTTCTAACACCATAACCAAGAATCTACCGAGTCAGAGTGTCCTGAAACACACAAAAAGACAGATAGAAGGTCACAATACATGTAAAAGCTAAAATAATTTGGCCAACAGACAGGAGATTATAACCTAGTGATGGAACAACTAAGACAGATTCAAGGGTTAAGGTATTAAATAAAGCAATAGAACCTTCTTTGGTGACTGGGGTTGGAGTACTTTTAGCAGTAGAGACAACATTTTGAGGGGAATGTCTAAGGTTTTTCACAAGATTAGGGTCATTGGTCATATGATCAGATGCACCTGTATTAATTATCCATATATTATTCAAAGTAACCTTACCCTTCATACCTGATTGTGCTACATTAGTGGACGCATTGTCTAGATGCTCTTCCTCTGTAGTAGCAATGGCGTTCTTGCACAGATTCTTTCGCGGTTTCTTGGTGAAGTCCCACCAATCAGGGTAACCAATCACTTCATAGCACCGCTCCTTGATATGACCTAGTTCCCCACAAACAATGCACTTTCTGTTTGCATATGGATTTGGTTTAGCTAGAGGACGATGTGAAGAAGGTCCTAAGAAGCCTAGAGAAGGACTTGGTTTGTGTTGGAAAGCCATAACAGAAGATTCAATAGGTATCGAATGCCCCATAGCCTGTTTCTTTGATTGCACCTTGAGAATGTAAGCATAACTCTGCTCCAAAGAGAATTTAGGTTCCTTGCACAGGATTTCTGATAGGACCAAAAAGTGTGACGATATTATTGAATATGTGCCCCATTTTAGCCTATTTCTCCCTTAAATTTTATGTTTTGAGTCATCAAGTCATTTTAAGAGTCTTGTAGAGTGTTTGGCGTGAAATAGGCAGAAAACGTAAAATTCATGAAGAATCCTAGCTGGATCAGGATTCCTCACCATCATGCTAATCTGTGGGCCTTAAGATAGAATTTATGGGAGTATTTTTCCGAAATTAAATTGTTTTAATTTATTTTATTTTCTCTAAAAGAATTTAATTTTGTGCCCTTTATTAAATCAGGTTGACCAAGCAATGAAGAAGGGAAATAAAGAGAAAGACGTTTTCAGTTGGAGAATAAAGGAGAAAGATGTTTCAGCTTGGAAATTAAAGGAATTGCCCCATTATGAGAGGAGTTAAGGCCTTAAAGGAGATGTTTCAGTTGGAAAATTAAAGGAATTATGATGCAATCCCATCCGTCCAATGATGAAGGGTATGATCGACAAAAATCAACCAATCCCTATAAATAGGCAACGTCCAGAACAGAATTAGTATCACTTGGGGCCAAGATCACTTCCCAGCCAAGATCATTTCCTGGCCTATCACTTCCCAGCCAAGATAATTCCTGGCCTATCACTTCCTGGCCAAAAACCATTCCAAGACTGCCTAATTCACTCCTCAAACCTCCATCTCCTACTAGACCGTGACCACCATCCATCCATCAATCTACGAAGCTCTTAGGCTCTGAGTCAAGGAATCTCCACCACCATAGCAGAGACGAGTTCATCACCTTGTTGCTAAGCCGCTGAGGAAAACTTCAAAGTGTAACTATGACTCTACTTACAATTTTTGTTTCGGTTTTGTGTGTTTGGATTTGCGAGTTGTGTAATTGGAGACATGAAATTTTCAAAATATTTTTATTAATATTTTTGAGATTTTCAATTTATTATTGAGTTAATCTCAAGAATTCTTTTATGATGCATGTTACAATTTTGTGCCTTTTACGTGTTTAGGTAATTTTCAGAGTTAGGTTCATAAGTTTGCATGCTAGAATAACGGTGAGAGTTAGTAATTGTTATTTGTTAAGACATTGAGTTAAACAAGTAGTAATTAGTTCTAACGGGTGGTAAAAATCATGCTTTAATGATTAAATGATTCTGGAAATTATGTGTTAAATTCTATGTGTAATGGTTAATTTGCACGTGTGAGTTGATTCGAGAGTTAGATAATACTACTAGTTAAGAGAATTACGCTGAGTGTTTTCGAAAATTAGTAGTATTAGGCTTGGTAAGGACTTTTCCGATCCAAGCCTACATTAGAATGAATCAGATAAGTAGATTGATCCGCTAAGGCTCTTCATTTAAGCTCTTATCTAGGCATTAAAGATGGGCACATTTTTGTAGCATGTTGAAATGGATTTTCTGTGTTTTACACTAAGTAATTTCTGAGTTGTATTGGTTTAGGTTAGGGAAGTCGATCATTGTATATAGTACATTTTGCAGGGTTAAATTGTGAGGTTGTTTAAGCCGCATCAATTTCTCCATGCACCTGATCATACTCTGGGTCAAGTCCACTCCAAAATATGTGAACATGCATCCAGGACCTCGCTGAGGTCTCTTGAACTACAACTGCAACATTATCATTTTGAGAGGCCACCCTTTGATCAATCTCCTGGAACATCGCCACTAACTCATTATAGTAGGTTTGAATGGGCCATCCATTTTTCTTTGCTTTCAAACAAAAGGTTTGAATGCACCTTTTGTTTATGGAATGTTGTTTTCTTAGGCTAGCCTGGAAGCTTGCTTTCAGATAAAAGAGGTAATTGAAGTGTATGGTAGAGCATTGGGTCAAGTTGTGAATTTTCACAAAAGCTCGGTTGCTTTCAATAAAAATGTTGTGGAGGCAGATCAAGTGGTTATGGCTAATCTGTTGGGTGTTGACATAGATGAGTCTCATGAGAAGTATTTGGGACTTCCTACTTATGTGGGGCGTAAGAAAACTACTACTTTTGAGTTTATCAGGGAGAGATTAGCTGAAAAGTTAAAGCATTGGCAAGGAAAATTACTTAGTGGTGTAGGCAAGGATATTTTAATCCTTGTGGTGGCCCAAGCGCTTCCTAACTATGCTATGAGCGTTTTTCGGCTCACGAAGAACTTTTGTGAGGACCTTGAACAGATGTGTGCAAGGTTTTGGTGGGATAGTACCACAGAAAAGAAGAAGCTTCATTGGAAGAAATGGGATGATATGTGTCATGCTAAAGAAGTGGGAGGATTGGGTTTTAGAAGTTTGGCTGAATTCAATATGTTGATGCTCTCAAAACAAGCTTGGCGTGTAGTTTCACATCCGAATTCTTTGATAGCTCAGTTATACAAAGCACGTTACTTTCCGGATGTGAAGTTTTGGACTGCAAGTGAACATGCAACTCCTTCTTTCTCTTGGCGCAGTATATTTGCTACTCGAGATTTACTTAAGGAGGGTGTATTATGGTAGGTTGGTAATGGTGCTAGCGTGTCAGTTTGGAATGATTCTTGGATTCCTATACTGCCTTCGCATAAACCACATGCCCTTGTTGGTTTGCAGCATGATGTGGAACTAGTTAGTGAGCTGATTGTTCCTCCTAACTTGTGGAAGGAACAAAAAGTGCGTGCTTCTTTTGTTAATCATGAGGCTGAGGCTATTCTTTCAATTCCTCTGAGCACTAGAGGTCCTGAAGACAAGCTTTCATGGCACCTAGAACGAAGAGGTATGTTTACGGTAAAATCTGCATATCGTCTTGCCTTTTCCAAAATAGCTTCTTCTCGTCCTCCTTCGGTGGTAACGAACCAACGAGTCTGGAAAAAGATCTGGCAAGCTAAAATGCCAAATTCGGCAAAAGTGAATGCTTGGAAAATTGGGCAGAATATTCTTCCAACACTGGACTGACTGGCTGCTAGGCATGTTCCTGTGGAATCTCAGGTTTGTGTACTTTGCAATACTGAGAATGAAAAAATTATTCATTTGTGTCGCAGTTGCTTTTTTACTAGAGAAGTGATGGTTACAAAGCATAGTCTGAGTGGAAACTGTTTTGGTATGGATTCTGATCATCTAGATGCCCTTAGTTGGCTTAATTTTTGCTCGAAAAAATTGTCAAAAACAGCTTTTGCTCAACTTCTATTCTTCATTTGGAGTATCTGGAAAGAAAGGAATGTGAGGGTTTGGGACAATAAGCTCACGTCATCAGGTGATGTTGCTCTTATGTCATCTACAAGGCTAAGCAACTTCATTTTTCACAATTCTAAGCTTCAGACAGTGACGGCTAAGTGAAGGGTCCTTAAGTGGAGAGCTCCTCCACAAGGGTGGCTGAAGATTAACTTTGATGGTGCATTTGATAGCGGTACTGGCAGGGCAGCAGTGGGCTTCGTTGTGCGAGATGATACTGGTACATATATGGGTGTTGTTGGGAAAGTTATCTATCATATTGTTTCAGCAGAACATGCAGAGTTGGTGGCTTGTAGAGAGGTAGTTGGTTTTGTTATCAATCATTCTCTACATCTTGTTATTTTTGAAACAAACTGTTTGACTTTGAAGCAACAATTGTGTCAAGCTAGGACACAAAATAATTCTGCTCTTGGTAGGCTGTATGACAATATCAGTGAAGATTTGGCTTCTATTCCAGATTCTCGTTTGGTTCATGCTAGGAGGGAAGCCAATAAGGTAGCCCATCTTCTAGCAGCTCAATAGATGAAGAGAAATTTGTACCCTAAAGTTTTTTTTATTATCAATAAGGGTTATTATCACAAATGGTACCTGAACTTATCCTCTATCTTATCGATGGTACCTGAACTTCAATTTTGATGATAACCAGTACCTGAACATTTCGATTTCATTTCAAATGGTACCTATCACTAACTTCCTTTAAAAACTAACATGTGCAAAACACATGACCTATATTCAAGAGTAGTTTGACGAAAATACCCATTTAAATAATTTTTTTTACTAGATATTTTGATCAATTAATATGTTAATAAAAATAGAAGTTCAATTAAAAATGGAATTAAAAATGTATCTCTACCCTCTTATGAAAATAAAATTTAAAAGCAAGATCTTAACAAAAATGAATTTGTTTTATAGATACAGACAAAACATTTCAAATAAAACTATAAAATATTTTTTTTGGACAAACTATAAAACATTTAAAACCAAAAGCTTCTCAAAACTTTCGTAATTCTTTTTTTTTTTTTCCTGTCATTCATATTTTTAATTGAAGTTGAAAGTTTTTCCTTTGATAGTCTCATTTTTTATAGCACAATATAAGAAAAAATAAGTGATATTACAAATAAGAAAAAGGTAATTTTACAAATTTATCCTTGAAAAATGAGTCACATGTTTGGCGCATGTCAGTTTTTAACGGAAGTTAGTGATAGGTACCATTTGAAATAAAATCGAAAAGTTTAGGTACTGGTTGTGATCAAAATTGAAGCTCAGGTACCATCGATAAGATAGATGATAAGTTCAGGTACCATTTGTGATAATTACCCTATCAATAAAGTCTAACCTCCTTCAACTCAAAAGAAACTTATGTGAAAAGATAAATAAGGACAAAGAGAGAAAGAAAAAAAAAAATAATAAAATAAAAAATCAGAAAGAAAGAAAAATACTATTCTTACCTCCTCGACAAATCTCTTCAGTTTCTCTTTTCACTTTCAATGTATATTCTCCCTTCAACACAAGGCTTGGCCTTTAAGAACACAAACAGCGTTGGAGAAGTCCTAAAGCTCTTCACGACGAGAGGCTTTTTCTGAATATTTGGAGAGGGTTTTGGAGAGAAGAGAGCTAAGCTAATGAACTGAATATTGTATGAAGACGTGATGATTTTGGAGTAGAGAATGACTGCTATTTATAGTGGAATTCTCATCTCTTGTGATGCAATCATGGCCAATCATCTTGAGGTGATTTCTCATCCAAATTTGCTTGATGTGCTCATGACAAAGTCTTGATTTTTCTGATCTCTTTTCCCCATAATGACTCATTGTATATTCCTTGAATAATGACCAGATACATCCCTTATTCCTCTCCTTTGAATTGCACTAATTTCTTCTTCCAATTGTGCACATAATGAACTCCTACAATCAAGAAAAATCAGAAATTAATTGGTGTCTATAATCAATAGAAAATAAGATAATCAAGAATAAATATTTATTATAAACACTCCCTTTTATCTCCTTGAATTCTTCCTAATTTTTCCTTTAAGTTTTCCTTGAATTCATCACTCAAGAGTTCTTAATTTGATGGACTCCTAAATTCTCTCTTTAATAGGAAAGTTCAAAGAAAGTTCCCTAAAACAAAATAGGAAATATTTCCTAAAGTGAAAGAGGAAAGTTTCTAAAATGACTTGTCTTTATTTTACTCTTATTTTAACTCTTTTTTGGCTCTTTTCTACATTTCCGACCTTGAAGTACCTAAAAACATAAATGATGTTATAATTAGTAATTTTAACAGAATAACTTAGCCAAATGAGGGAAAATACACATTAAAAACGTCACACTTTGTGCTCCTATCATGCCATATCGAGAATTGCCTGCACCTTCTCGGGGTTGGCCTCGATGCCCCTCTCATTTACTACAAAACCCAAGAATTTGCCTCCCAGTACGCCAAACACGCACTTGTCTGGGTTAAGTCGCATACCATATCAGAGTAGGATGTCAAAGACGATGCCCAGATTCTTGATGTGGTATTCAATGGTGACGCTTTTGACGAGTATGTCGTTAACATATACCTCTATGATCTTAGAAATACCAACTAGACATGTACCTTACACACTTGATGAATACCACAACACCGAAGAGTACACGATGGGGAACCGCTGCAGTCGGGCCATCACTTGGGAGGTACTGGGCAACACCAAGCATATAAGGTAATAGAATATAAACGAGTCTACAGAATCTGACAACCTAATGCTCTGATACCAACTGACAGGACCCGCCCCGAATTTCACCCCGAAATCCGAAGTGGCCCTGCGGGGCCCACCTTAGAAGAAATTCTACCAAAAAATTTGGCGGAACTTCCCCTAAAATGGACTACCCAAAACCAGTAGAAAGCATAATCACACTTCTAAATCACCCATCCTTATTCTCCTGGAGCTACCCTGCTCCCCAAAACAACATCATCCAAAATCACAAAACACAAAACTCAACTTAATAACAGTAATTCCACAGGTAATCAAAGCAATTCTAATAGAAGGGTATATGAGGAAAACCTAATTCAAAGACAAACGCAGAAGCCATGCTGTTGACTATGCCTCAACTCCATGTACGCCCGACCCCAACTAATTCGCCTGCAAACTGGGCATTTGAAACCGAAGGGTCCAGGGGAAAGTATTGAAAACACGTGAGTGTGAGTGGACAAAAATAAACAATTTTAAACAAAAGGGGTTTTATACTTTCCCACATTTATTTCTTCTTCTTTTTTTTAAATTCCCGATGCATGCAAGGATTAACGAAAATAAAACAAGAGGAGTTCCACTCATGAAAACCAACTAGCCCCGCTAGTCACATACGATTTAAAAGAAAAAGTTGGAACTCCGATACTCAAGGAAAAATAAGACCAGCCCCGCTGGTTAAACGAAAATCGAGCTAGTCCCACTAGCTGAAGTAGTAAAGTGAATAGGGGAAGGCGATAGCCATACGAGTGAGTCTCCCAGGCTCGGGTGATAGCCTCCCAGGCTAAAATACTCCCATTACTCCCGTAATATACCCTTACGCCACTAAGTGTAGCGATAGGATACCGGGCTACAGAATTACTGTCACAGAGACAGTAACCTGCGCCACAAAGGCGGAGGGCTACGGTGATCCCATCACCTCGCCACAAAGGCGGACGATCAATGCCAGCAATGATAATAGTCACCCAAAGTATGGCAACAGAAAATCCGAAAACCACATAAATCCATAAAGCTTCCCCAACTCTCGCAAATGAATTTCCAACGACGTGTCCCACACGCCAAGATAATCTCAAGTTCAAAATAAATAGGAGATAAATAAATATAAAGATTTACTCCATCCTAATCTCATAAAAATCTCAAATCGCCGAATATAAATATAATATAAATAGTATAAATCCGGAAATCACATCGAAAATAAATAAATAAAAGAAAATAAGCATAATCCAATGACGTGACCCCGCACGCCAAAAAACCTTCAAATAATCAAATATCCAAAACCATTTCTGAAATTAACCATATGCTCGGGAAATTAATACGATAAACAAATTATAACCTCGGAACCAATTAAATAAAAGCATGCATCATTCTTTGAAAAATAAAAGTCCACTCACAATACTATTCTGATGATCACGTATACGAGTTCCTTCATCGAGCAATAGCTCGATACGTCGTCCTGTATACAATTATATTCCGTGAATAATTCTTCAACAATTTAATACGATTCCTAAAATCAATTTCTCATAATTACATCTCCCATTCTCCTCGGATTCAGCCCAAATTATACCACTAATATCAATTCGTTAATTTAAAGGTTCCAAGGCAGAACCAAGAGATATCCGACGGTCGGATTCTCGTAATTCGATAATCGAAACCCTAAACTTCAAAATTCATAATTAATTCCAAGCTTCTCCAAAAATTACCAAACTTCACATACAAGCTCCACACAATTTATAGGATTTAATGGGCTAAAAACCGGAATTAAAACACTGCCTTACACGCCTCCATGCGCCGGTGGCCACCACCTCCAATGGTCACCAAATTTCAACCACAGCTTCGCCTTATCATTCTAAGAATTTTTCATAACTACGACTAAGCTCGATTTCAAGCTTAAGGGGTCGAAATTACCTCAAAACCGTATGGGGTTCCTCGTCGTCGATCCGTCGTAATCCGGCACAATCGTCGATACCCACTATCATGGGTCGAACCAGCATGAAGAGGACATCACGAATTGGGTGGTAGAACGGCCGGAAATGGTCGAAAAATGAGAACGCCGGAAATGGCCCAACCCGTTCTTCTCGCCGCCTTGCTGCACCTCCCACGGCCCAAAATCGCACCACCAAGCTGCCACCAACATGAAGAGGATGAAGAGACGAGTTCATGGCCGTAGACGGCACCTCAATCCGTCTCCGAACGAGGAACAAACCGTCGGCGAAAGACGACGGGTCGAAGAGGAAAAGAGAGAACCCGAGAGGAGAGAGAGAGAGTCGGTTTGGGGGGGGGGGTAGATTTCTGAAAACCTACCATGGTAACTTCTCATATATATAGGAAGTTACCGTGAACAGTATGGCTATCGTCTTCCCCTACTCATTATACTATTTTCGACTAGCGGGGCTAGTCCGATTTATTTTAGCCAGCGGGGCTGGTTTTATTTCCTTCAGTGTAAGAGTTTCAACCTTTTCTTTTAATCGTTTGTGACTAGCGGGGCATCGGGAATTTTCATTAATCATTGCATGAGTGGAACTCCTCTTGTTTTATTTTCATTAATCATTGCATGCATCGGGAATTTTTAAGAAATAAATGTGGGAAAGTATAAAATCCATTTGGTTTAAAATTGTTTATTTTTGTCCACTCACGCTAACGTTTTTATGTACTTTCCCCTGGGCCCTTCGGTTTCAAATGCCCAGTTTACAGTATTGCTGCTCGGCGTTCAAGAGTGAGCCATAGTGACCGTAGCCGCTTCCGTCATCATATTTTGTAGGTTACCTGTTTAACCTACTGTACTCTATGTTAATTTACATTTCTAGATTGCTCTGATTACTATGGGATTTGTTACCCAGACTTGTATGGAATTATATTTGAGGTCTACGACCTAACTTTGTGAATTGTAGTATCTTAAATCTTGGAGTTTCTTAGACTTGAATTACTTGTTACACTATTATTATTTTTGGGCTTGAGTTGGTTGAATGATGGGAGCAGGGTGGCTCCAGGAGTTTTGGTTGGATTATTAGAAGTAAAATTTGTTTCCACAGGTTTTTGGGTTGTCCATTTTTAAGGGAGGTTATGCCGAAATTTTTGGTAAACCTTCTTTAAAAGTGGATCCCACAAGGCCACTTCGGATTTCAGGGTGGAATCTGGGGCGGGTCTTGTCAGGAGACTAATAACCTCGACTATCACTCACGTGAGGAGGAGAAACCTCGACTGCCACTCACAAACACAAAGTAAGTGAGGAGGAGAATAAGCTACCTCCACTGCCACTCACAAACACAAGTAAGTGAGGAGGAGACCTAGTAATTGGACCCCGGTATGGTGAAGGAAAACATTCAAAATCCATAAAATCCGAAAGGCTGCCCCAATCTCTCACGAGAAAATATATATATTCCAATGACGTGACCCCACACGCCAAAATATTCTCAAATCCGTAACCAAAACCGGAAATTAGTATAAGCAAAACCCAATTCCAAAAATCTCTCAAAAACTCCAAGAAACAAACCAAATCCAAAAATCATTAATTAGGCATTCCCAATGCCAAAACTGAAAGTCAATAAATAAATGAGAAATCCAACTCCATCGAAAACTCATCTCGAAAATCTTCCAGAAATCCAAAGTGGGAGATTAAAAAATATATTTAATCCCGAAAATTCCTCAGAAAACGAATCGCTGGAAACCATATAATAATCATATTCTCCAAATCGAAACTTTGATTCAAAAATCCCATTGACATAGTAATAAAATATTTAAATCCGTTTAATATGCTCAATAAATTAAAACAATAATTTAAGTCACTACTTCAGTTCCCAAATCAAAACAAGACAAATTAATAATAATTTTCGGAAAACAAAATATAATCACATGGAATTAAATAACTAAATAATTAATACGGGAAAAACAATTGCATGCATCCTTATTTAAAAGCAAAGGTCCACTCACAGTACTATTCAGGTGATCATGCATACGAGTTCCTTCATCGAGCAAGAGTTCGGTATAATACGATTAATCGCCCTGTACACAATTATTTTTCGTGAATAACTATTCAACAATTAAATATGATTCCCAAAATTAAATCCTCATAAATCATGTCTCCACTTCTTCTCGGATTCATCCCAACTTTTACCTCTAATACCAATTCGTTATCTTAAAGGTTCCAAGGCAGAACCAAGAGATATCCGATGGTCGGATTCTGGTAAATCGATAATGGAATTCTAAATTCCAGAAATTCATAATCGATTAAAAACTTCTCCAATTCCAACCAAATTCACATATTCAACCTCTACAAAATTATAGGATTTAACTAGCTAAAAATAGAATTTAAATTCTGTTTAAATGTCACCACTGTTTAAAATAGAATTTAAAACTTCATCTCAAGCCCCCTACCATTTTTCTCAACTACACCAAGTTCAGAAAACAACTAGAACTACCTCAACAATTAAGAAAACAGTAAACCCCAATTTGTGAATAGTGCCCGGATTTCAATCTCGAAAATCCTCCAATAAATCTATGCAATATTATACTTAAAAGAAAACCCATGAGGTAAGGAAGAGATTGATACCATTTTTGCTGCTGGAAATTGCCGAAATCGGCGCCGGAAGATCTATGTGTGTCTCTCTCTCTCTCTCTTCTTTCTGGTTTCTGTCGTAAAGATGGGGATGGCTGGAAATGGGCCTGATCAGCCCCATATAATTAAGGTGTGATGAAATGACCAAAATACCCCTCACACGAAAATACTTGTAACTTTGGCATATAAACTCCGATTTTTACGTACCACATATGCACGCGCTCAGTTTAATGTCTCCTACAACTTTCATGAAGGAAATTTTCCAAAATTTTGACCCGAACAAAAAGTCAACTTTTAGGGTCACTAAAAGTATCGAAACAAAATAACAAGTGAAAATAGTTGTCGTGTATCATCCAAATGACTAGTGAACTGGTAAATTGAGGTACGGGACGTTACAGGAAATGTCTGAAATCTGGCGTTGACCACCGTTGACCCATTTTTTGTCCCTTTGCGCACTTTCTTCTCGTTTCTTTCTTCAATTGAATCTCCATCGAGAGTTTGGAATTAGCCTTTGACTTCTTCATACCAAATGTTCCTCCATGAGTGTATATCATCCTTGTAAAATTTCAGAGATTAGTTCACAGTGGTTTGGCCGGAAATTTTGCCGGAATCCGTACAGGTCCAGTTTTACAATTTTTGTCTTTTAGTCAGAAATGTGGACCTATCTTTTGAAGGCCTTCCACTCCGAACTAGCTCTTGTACTCTTCAGAATAAATAATCCTTAGGATGTATAGAATGGATCTAGAAAGTTTCAACTCATTTAGAGTTCATTTGGTCAGTCTACCGCTCCTCCTTCCTTCCCTAGCTCGCTTTCTCCTAGCCGGAGTAGGAAAATGTGCTAAAGTTGAGTTTTTAGTGCATTTCCATGCTTCTCCATTTTTTCCTAGCATGATAAGGAAAATATAATAAATAGATATAAATAAACACAAAGGTTAAGCAAAAGTGCAAGATTAGAGGAATAATTACTAGGTAATTATGGACGTAACACTCATGTAAGTACACAATTTTACAACTCAAATGAAAGAGTGAGAGCTATGTGGTTGCCAAGATACACAATCGAGATTTTTTTTTGTTATTTCCTTCTTCTTTTTTTTAATCAATTGTGCTACATAAATACATGTCCAGTCTGGACTAGTCACTTCTCAATAAAATGATTCCCTTTTTTTTTTGTCGCTTTTAAAATTAGAAGAGGTAAAACATAGAAATATTTTACAATTGCTACAGGGACGTTACAATTGCAGACAGTAAAATGAATTCACTGTAGGAGTCAGTGAAATGAACTCATTGGTGAATGCCTTGTAATCTCCGGCCTTGTAAAGTACAAGTCAGGTGCGTGTAGGTTATGTCAAATCAAAACAGATATAAAACGCTTCATTAATCAAAACAACCCACGTACTCTATTGCTTATGTTGGTAACTCATCCATAACCTGCTTCTTCATAATGGAAGCTATAGGAGCAAGGCTACTTTACAGGGTTTCATCTTCTGAGAAAGAAAACTATTCAATGCAGTGTTAATATTACATCTATAGCAGTGGTTCAGTAAATGAATGGGACATTACTTGATGAGTTCTAGGTTTCACACTTCTCAAAAAGCCAAATGAAAGGATGCCAGTCTATACCTTTTTCATGTGCAGGAAATGTAAAGCCAAGTCTGATAAGGGAGCCAGTCTTTTTCTTTTGGGTCAGAGATGGTGGAAGTCTATACCTTAATAGATATAAATTTGCTAATTTCAAAATCCCAATTCCGAGCTAAAGTTTCTGGTTGAATGCTTCATGGTTAAAAGTACCGACTTCTCTTTATTTTATTTGCATGGCTGTTCCATCATTTGCTGGATCTATGATACAAATGCATAAGCAAGGTTACAATTAATACAGTGTGATGCGATACTCCCCTATCTTTTTCTCGCATAAGATAAATGCATTGTAATATCCATCCTTGTAAAGTACATCGGGTGCGTGTAGGTGATGTCAAATCTTTGAATAGTATTAGTCTTAATGCATTTTCAGCCATTAGGCAGTGCTTACAGCTGCATATGCTCTTATTTGGTTAGTGTGGCCGAGAACGGTGTTAAAACCACCTTGTGTAATTAAATAATCCAGAGTTGTGTGGTTAATTTCCTATACGGAATCGAGATGCTTATTGAATTGATCAGCTCTGCTTTCTGCGGTAACCAAGATAAGAAATCGAGTGCTTTGTCTTGCTTGTGATTTGAGTTCACCTACAAGCACCTGCTTGCTCCTACTTTACAAGGTTTTCATCTTATGAGTTCTCCTACAAATCAAACTGATACAGATCACTTCAATAATCAAGAGTTCAGGACTAATATGGAATTGTATTGCAGTGTTAATATTACATCTATAGCAAAGATTCAGCAAATGAAAAGGACATTGCTTGATGGTTAAAGTCTTTTTCTTTCAAGATAGCATTCAGCCTCCAACCTTTA
Organism: Rosa multiflora; assembly: GCA_002564525.1. NCBI lineage: Eukaryota > Viridiplantae > Streptophyta > Magnoliopsida > Rosales > Rosaceae > Rosa > Rosa multiflora. Next base: position 76,075 of record BDJD01002263.1, read on the forward strand.
TGCTCTATAGCGAAATCTCATGCCTGGCACATGCTCTATAGCTTTCATCATAGGCAAACACAGATTTTCTCAATCACTAGAATCTTCTTTCCCATGCATATCTGTGCCTCTCTTGTATCTTTTTCATCTTTCCAAAACTCGGTAGATAATACAAGGAAGGCACGAGGACATAAAGGAGTGGCATCTCCAACAGAGTAGCTAAATTCAATTTTTAGCTATATATAACTATTTTTGAAGGAAAACTCAGCTCCAACAGAATAGGTATAGCTAAGTTAAATTTAACTTTAGCTAAAATGGCTAGCTATATTTAGCTAGACAATCAAGAATAGCTAAAGCAAAAGTTATATTTCTCTCTCCTCTTTTGCTCATGTGTTAGTTTACAATTCTATAAAATATAGTATATATATCACTGACAAATAGCTACTGCTGCTGGAGCAACGTTGTTAAATCAATATCTATATTTCTTGACTTTAGCTAAATTTAACTAAAAAGTAAGTAATTCTATTGTTGGAGATGCTATGAAGGGGAAATATATATGTGGCTGTCCACGTAAATTATAATTTGCTATGTCCTTAGGATGTAAACTCAACTCCTGTATAAATTAAGGGGTCTAATGAGAATGAATAAGACACCTATCTGCATTTACACCTATCTATCTCTCACACCTCTCTTCGCCATACAATGGAAGGTTTACCACCTTTGCTTAATAATACTACGAACATAAAAACATGTGATGTTAGTGGTATGGTTATTAATAATTTCCTATGCTCTTATCTAAATCCTGACTCTTTACATTAATATGCATATAAAAGAAGAATAATACAAGCTCTGTACTTTTGGAAGCAATCAAAGCATACAACAGTGTTTTGGAATTACATCTATAACAACAGTTTACAATGCATATAAGAAAATAAGGCATGCGCCCATGCCATTAATCGCAAGATGGAATTACCCCACTTTTCTTCTAAACAAGCTCGAGGTGAGTGATCAGAAAGGAAACTGTTTGAGCTGAGTTGGCGGACTAGTGTCGTGTCACGCCCCGAAGTTTGAATGAAGGAATTCAAATCCGAAACGCGAAAACTCAACAAACACAAGAAGACACTTAGAAAATTTTTCACTTAAATTAAGCAACTAAACAAACCAGGCTCACAATGTCAATACCGACTCGTTCTTTAGAGTCACATATTACATTACAAAGAGTTTACAAATTAAACTAAATTACAATTCAATAAGTAAACACGCTCACCAACTCTCTATGCAACGGAAGACTAAAACCAATACACTTCTACGTCCAGGCTACGAAAAGTATACATCAGCTTCAACGACGGTTACTCGAGATTCTAACCTGCACAATAACCCTACACCATGGAATAGTGCACTCAGGTTGAAACAACAAACCCGGTAAGCTTTTGCAAGCTCGTATGAGTAAACCTAAATAACCACAAAACACCATTCCGACCTAAGGACAACAACTCCACACAATGATTAATTCCAACATCAAAATCCTTTTGTTTTTAAGGAACACACATGTCACAATAGTGACAAAACAAATCATTCTAAATGAAAACCAGTAATCCATGCATAGAATTTTAGTTAAGGAAATCACCAAAAGTATACATACCAAAACCATAGTTGTTGGTATGCACATACCTCCTAGGCACAAGTATCGGAAGTACAAGACTCGTATCGCTAATACACAAGCAAGGAAAGCTCCCAGCCGAGGGTCTCAATACCCCTGGGGGAGATATCGGGAACCCCGAGCATCCCACACCGAAAGAAACGGAACTAAGCTCCCACAAATATGCTACATTAAGGTCATCTCCAACAACCGAAAGAGATAACTGTTTTACTACCATTTTCCATTATCATTATCTTGTAACGACACTGACTTAGGCATTGGAGCGTTGAAGGCCGACACACCCGATCTTTCTTCTAATCTTCGTCTATTTTGCAGATAAGCGAGACCGATAGAGATAGTAGCAGACCGATACACCACGTGTTTAGCTGGATCAGACCCCTCTCGAAACACCTGAATCATTTGGCGCTAGAAGGAGGGACCATATAAAATCAAACAATTAGAATGAAAAGGAAATAAATAAAGAAGTCAAACAACTCACGAGTAATTAAAACAATCCAAAACAACTCCATATTAAATAAGAAACTCAAGTCCCTCAATGGAAGATAAAAGAAAGAACCCACACGAACTCTCTTTAAAAACGCATATTCAAAGGCCTCATGTAACCCCCGTATTACTCCCATGCAATACAATAGCAGACAGACTAGAGCTCTAACTGAATCGTAACCTGTCACCTCAGCCGAGGTTCAGCCTTACGATAATAGTTGCCTCTGTCACTACTTGTGACCCGGCTTCATAGATCCGAAAACATTTAAAGTCCCACGTGAATCAAAACATTACCGAACTCGACTACTCATTCAACACAATAAGTAACAGTTCAAAATGATATTCTGAATAAATCACAGTTCACTCATATTACAATGTCACACCATCAACATATATATTTCACGTAAATAAATATATATATATATACGTGGTCATCCACATAGGAATGCTACTAACACCAACTATAGTTCACAACCACAAAAACATCGAGAAACTCATTTTTATACTTAAAAATCCATTTTCTTACCTGTGAACCGCAGTCCTATGAACCATAGTCGATCGAGTTCATATCATTTAAAACAAAAATTCATTTTCGAAAACGATTTAAAATTATCAATTAATTCCGAATATTAAATAACTCGGTTCAAGCTTTCCCTTGCCCTTGTCGTTAGGACTAGGATCAATACCAGTAACTGCAGGGTAAGAGAGTCGTAAGCAGCGACATTCGGCTTCCTGCTAGGGCGATGATTCTTATTCGTACTCCCAAGTAGCTTGCCCGACTTCTTCTTCAACATCACCAGAGTGACATCCATCCAGGTACAAAGGAGATGAGCCTTGAAGGCCGTAGGGTTGACCAGTCTGCAGGTCACAGGCTTCTTAATCAGAAAAGATTTGGAAGACCGACGAACAGGGCTGCCACCAATTCTTCCCAGATCACGAGCACTACCTCCCTCTGCATGCACAAGGGAGGCAGCATAGCTAGCGGGGGAGATAAATACAGTAGACCCATCAACCCCCTGTGTAACGACTAAGGATGAACTGTAATGTTGAGTAAAAAAAAAATGGGGGAAGCTTGGGGTTTCACTCCACTGAAATCATAATTCCATGAAGGTGCCAATGTTGAGAATCTCTCATGATATGGAAAGATTTAGGTGTAAATGCTAATTGTTTCCCTTCACGTTTTGTCAATCGTTGTAATTTATTTTTTTGATAATACTTAGGATCTAGATTATTTCATACCATAGAAGGTAGATTGTTTTCCTATATATCTTGTAATATTCTGAATTGTAATTATCTTCAATATACCAATTATCATTTTTTACATGGTATCAGAGCAAAATGCTCTTGGACCTAAATTTCAAAATATTTCCAGCTAGAGTTGGAATTTCTTTGTGAAGCTTTTAATTAACTTCTCCTTTTATTTATCATGGCTGCCGCTCATTCTGCCATCCATAAACTTCAAGCACCTGGAGCCTTACTCCTCTTCCTCCCCACAAGGAACCCATTGGCTGCAAATGGGTGTACAAGATCAAGTATAATTCAGATGCCACCATTGAACGTTACAAGGCCCGCCACGTTGCCAAGGGTTACACCCAAGTTGAAGGGGGGGATTATTGTGAGACTTTTTCACCCACTGCCAAGCACACCACATTTAGGTGTCTCCTCGCTATTGCTGCCTCCTAAAATTGCACTACTAGAATTATGTTATTAGACATCGCATGTTTTAAATCAGTCAAACTTACCCACGATGTAAAAAAGTAATCTAACATCGTTTTACGAAAATACCGATTTAAATGTATATCATTAACATTGGTTCTTAAAATGACTGGTGTTTAAAGTTTTGTTCAAAAATTTGCGGGAACCTATTTTTGCAAAAACCGCTAAGTCTTTTAAGTGAAATGAAGAAGCGGGTTAACTTTCACACTTCGAAAAAAAATTGCGCCCAAATAGAAACAGATTGAAAACCCTAATGTTGCTCGACTCCTTCATTATGAACTCACCCCAAAATGGATCTCCTCCCAAACTTGACCTCCATTCTGGACCCTAAGCTCACTCGAACTCGCCGCCATTCTGGAGCTCCTCATTGCTTCCTTCATCTACATCCTCGACTTCTTCGGCATCGACTCCGTCCAGTTTGTCATCTTACGCACCTCCCACTACGACGGTGACTACATCCTCATCAACTCCCCCTGCTGGTCTCCCCCAGCCAAACCCAAATTCGTTGACGCATTGTGCTCCAAGGAGGACGAGGACATCATGCAAGCATTTGTAAACAGCGCCGTTCCGTCTTAGTCTCTGGAATTGAAGCTCGGCGAATTCAAGAGAGAGGCGGCCAGTGGGCACGACTCCGTTCTAGGATTAAAATGATTTACCTCTCGAAGGATTCTAGGAGTTGTCGGTCGGAGATGATGTAATCTTAGTACGTATGATTGTTTTTGTGGTCTATTGTTTTCATTTGGGTGAAAATTATTGTATGGATTTGTGGGCTATTGTTGAAGAATGATTTTTTTTGTTTAGAGTTGAAAAAGCGCGAGTTTGTGGGTGGCTTCAACAATGGTGAATTTGTCGATAAAGTGAAGTCCAGCTTAGGTATGTTCTCTCTTGCTTCCTTCCAATCTTTGTACGAATTGAAATTGTGAGCTATGCAATTTTGGTTGTATTTGCTTTATTCTATGATTTGATTGGTCACATTGAGTATGAACTATTGATGTTGTTATTCTTTTGAGATCTGGTGTTGACCAGATAGGAAAATAGTTTGGAGTTAATTGTTCTTTGGTTTAGATTGAAAAGATTTGGTTTACTGTTGGCTTTTTCTGTTAGTTTGGTGAATGGTTTATTGTCTCCAATTAACTTAGACAGAGATTTCGATTGGGGCAAAAGTATTGAGCATTAATGATGTGTTGTGTTATTGAGTTAAAATTGCTTCGGTTCAACATGCTTGAGAGCATGAATTTGGGTATGTACAAGAATGTAGTGTAAACCCAGGTCAAAGGCTTTTAAGTACAAGGATGTCAACCAATCTTGAAGTCAAGTGAATATTGAGAATGAATACATCTGGGAAGCATTATCATGCTTATATATACTTTGAAATGGAAAAATAAGTAAGAGGCAAGTACAATTTTAATAGTATGTTGTTGTTTGCTACATGAAACTTTTGCTGTGAAAGAATTTTTAAGCTATGTGCTTTGACTGGAGTTATACAGGGAGACTAAGCTTTTATTATACTTCATGCAGGTATCGTTTCTCTGACATAGGCTTTACATTGAGGCAGACTTATTGCATCCAAAACTGGTATGGTTTCTTGCTTGTGTTTTTGATGATTACTGAAATTGTCTTGCCTATGAAATTCAATATTAATTAATATGTCATCTGCACTTACATTGGGAGAGGGATGTGATAATAAGACTTGAATTTGTTTCAGTCTATGTAGTGGACAGAATTAAATGTATCATAGGGTTTCCATACTAACGTCTGGTGCTATAAACCTCAATTGCTTCTAATTATTTTCATCTATCTGCTTCTACTAGTTTCCTTTCTATTTCTAATTTTTCCTTGAAATTTATACTATTTCTACATCAGCTCAATTCTGAGTTATATGCTGTGTTATAGGCTGTTGTCAGTTCTTTAATATGGCTGTCTTGCTATACTCAATCTTCCATGGGGCTGAGCTTATGAGCAAACCTCTATTGTCTTCTTGAATTGGGTTTTTATTCATGATAGTTGATAGTGCTCTTATTTCCTTGGTATTGAGGAGATCATGTGAATCATATTAGCACCACATGCTAGTGGCTGGGCTTTATTCTTTAATGGCGGAAACATATACAGGGAATCAAAGTCACTTCCCTCTTCTGCTAGATAGTCAATTGTATTAAAGGGGTGGGGGTAAAAAATATATTTTCCATGGCTTATTACTTTTAGTGTGCAGTAACTAAACATATATGCTTAAAAAGGATAAATATAAAAGAGGGAAGGATTTTTATTTGGCTTTTACACTTTTGTAACTGAATTATGTTTTGCTTATGTTCTAATAGAAGTTTTAGTGGGTTCCTTTGAAATAAGTAATTAGTTAGATAATGGGTTAAAACTCTCGACTTCATGTTATTCTTGAGTTATGTAAGTGTTGAGGATTAAAGCCCAAGAATTCTTGGAGAGAAGAATATCAAACAAGTTTAATTAACAATTGTTCGATTTGGGAGCATTTAGAAGGCTATGTAAACTGCATTGTCAACTGCATACAGGGTTACTATACATTGTAAACTGCAATTTTCTTTCATGTGCTATAACATGCAGGTAGATGACATTTTGACTTGATTTGAATTGATTCTTTTGCAGTTGCCTAAAGGTACACATCAATGGTCCAGTTTCGAAGCTTCTGAAGAACTAGTGTTGATCCTGGAGCGTGCTTCTATTTCAGTAACCTAAACACCTTTTGGAGCATTGCTATACTGAATTCTGGTACATATATAGGTACTTTTACTGCACTAGTTGGTAAATCTTTATTGCTATTTTGTTGGTCAGTTGTAATGAAAGCTGTCATCTTTATTGGTGTTTTTTTTTCTGTTTTACAGTCCAGTTATTGTTTTGGTTTTCGAAATACCATTAGCAAAGGCACTGTCATAGCCAATTGTATCAAAGGGGTGGGGATCAAAAATATATTTTCCATAGCTTACTATATGTTGTATGCAGTAACTTGAAATATATTCTTACAAAGGATAAAAACAAAAAAGGGAAGAAAAAAACTTAAGTGGTAAACAGTAAATGATAGTTGATCAATAAGAACAAAAAAAAAAGGAATTGTGAAAATGATTTTCATAGAGGTATGGCTTGTGTATACTGAGTTTTTGAGTTTTTACTTCAAAACCAAATAAGAAATAATGTAACGAATGAAGTAGGAGGAACTTGGGAGTATTACTAATACAATGACTGATATCATTTTGTACTCTTTTTGTTCATAATCTGATGTTGTTGTAGTCAAGTTGTATTCAATTTCAATATTGCGATAATCTGATGTTTCTTATCTCAATAAATTGTAAGATACCAAGTTGGTTGCAAGGAGCAGCGGGTTATCCGTGGGTCTTCAAGGCTTGACTAGTTTGTGCATTGTGAAATCCCAACTGTTCAGGTTAGCAACCCAACTTTGCTGCTGGTTTGTCTATGAACTATGTGAAGTATGTAGCTAATTTTCAGTTGATGATTTGTGTTTGAAGTGTTTAAGTGATGATTTTGAGTCTTTAGTTTGTGCATGGACTGTATGAAAAGTTGAAAATCAGTCGTGAATTTGTATATGAAGTGTTGAATGTGATGACTTTCACTCTTTGGTTTGCTGTCCAGTTTTGATTGGCTAAATTAATTTAGGTTTTTTTATGATGTTTCAGCAATGGATAAATCTTGCATTAATGAAGATAGAGATACTTTAAAGTACCAATTGGGTGTTGAGAATTTTTTGATTTTTGCTTAAGGAAATGCTAGTAACCGTAAAAGAATTCCTCGCCCTTGTTCAAGATGTGTAAACTTTAAAACAAAGTCGATTAAAGTCATTAGAGGCCATTTGTATGATTATGGCTTTAGTTTGAGCTACACAACCTGGATGTGGCATAGAGAACCGTCTTTGTCCTCCTGTGCTAGTGCGCCTTGTTTAGGGGACCTTCCCTAAAACTATCAAGTTGGGTCTGAAACTGTTGATATGTGTCAAGCAGCCTTAAATGAGGGTGATTATGATGAGGAGTCATTTGAGTTTAATAAGTTTGTTGAGGATGCAGAGAGACCTTTGTTTGAAAATAGTGAACGCACTAAGTTAGATTCATAGGTGCAACTTCATAACTTGAAAGCTAGGTTCGGTCTGAGTGATGCTTGCTTTTCTGAGTTACTTTCCACTTTTGGGTCTTTGCTTCCTAAAGATAATGTACTCCCTCAAAGTCTATATGAAGCAAAGAAGACTCTCACTAATTTAGGGCTGCAATATGAGAAAATTCATGCTTGTCCTAATAAGTACTGCATATTGTATAGGAAAGAGTTTTCCGATGAGATCACTTGTCCTAAGTGTGGTTTGTCTCGTTGGAAGCAAAAGAAGGATAAAACTGTGAAAGTGGGGCAACCAGCGAAGGTGTTGTGGTATTTTCCCATAATTCCTAGATTCAAGCGCTTGTTCAAATCTGCCGACACTGCTGAAGCGCTTGTTCCCATTGAAGGATGGAACTGTTCGTGTATCGGTGGATGGTATACTTAAACCAGATGCACTGCTTCCTTTCCCCATCGCGGGTGAGATGGAATTCATTAGGGAAGCTCTCGGGAGTCACGTACCTTGGCCTGAGGATCTTGTTGTCCGGACAATGTTTAAGGTACGTTTGGTTAATGAGTTTTTTGTTTCGGTAGGTTTTGGGTTAAAGAAGCCATTCAATTTAAATTAGGTGGTTGGATTTTGCTAGATGCTGCATCTTTTATGATTAGTTTATTGGCTTAGGTGTTGTTTAATTGCTACATGTTATATGCTGCATCTTTTAGCAATTGAATGCAATGCTACCAGTTGAGAGAAAACCAAAACTGAAAGTATTGCTTTATGTTATCAACAAGTTGAATCTGCAACACTAAATAAATCACAAAAGTTTCTCATCTTTATCAGAACATGCATTGATTATTAATTTATTTATTTTATCTTTTTCTAGAAAGCAAGGTACAGCTCTAATTACATCAATATGCATGTTATTGCATCTTTTATGACAGTTTAATTGTTATGGAAGAATAGTCGCAGAAGTTAGTTAGCAATAGATAATGGCAGTTGGGTTGTGGTATTAATAATGTAAATTTTATGGGGTTTTGCAGAAAAAGAAGAAGAATCCACAATTCATCAAGTCATTGTTTGATCAAGTTGAGACTAATCCGTGGGTGCCGAAGTGCTGCAAGTTGTTGTATAAACATGCAACAACTATCATGAAAGAAATGGGGAGCTCAATAAGCACGGTGTTTTCTAAAGAAGTGTTTGGCGAACCCACTCAACTCTTTATCTTGTCTGAGAATGTGATTAATCTGTAAGAGATGCAGTGGATTGGCCAAGGAGTTATAGCAACATATGAGGGGTAAGCTTCAGTTTCTCTAGTGCAATAATTCTTATTTTGTTGAGCTAGAAATGATCCAATATAAATCTCTGATCTCAGTATTCCATTTTTTTTTTGGCAGCTCAGTATTCCAGGTTGGTTAATTGGTCTCTGATGTTAACCCATTTATAGGCGTTTGTTCTTTAGCTCTACTTTTTTTATCTATTTTGGTTGGTACTTTGTACATTGATTTATAGTTCTTTCTCAATTCTGTTGTCTTTATATTGTAATGGCCATGGAATTGCAGACAGTTCCTGTGATTTTCTTTCTTTTCTTCCCTTTTTCTATATAGAAATGACATGTTGAATGGGAACATCAACACACTTATAGAGATGCCTAATTTAGTGTATTGACTTGATACACATTTACGCAAGTGTACGTATCATTGTCAAGATAGGGAAATATTATGCCCAAAGTTTATCGTACCATGGGGATTAGTGGCTAACCCACAATCCTTGGGTAATCGGAAATAAAGACACTTAGCAAACAACAAAAAGAAAAAGAAAATAAATAAAAATGTTAATCTAAGGCACCAAGCCTTACCAATGCTCGGCTGTTATTTTCACCAAAACCTAATCAAAACTAAGACTTAGTGATGAATATTTACAATGAGTTGGAGTTCAATATTTTGAGAGTTGATTTTAGATTAGCAAAATGTAATGAAATGTAAAGCAATTAATAAAAATGAAAATAAATTAATAAAAGTGTAACCAAATAAATGGGAATGTCGGGTGTTAGGGAGGTTCCTTCACCCAAATTCTATGTGTCGGAAGCTGATATAATGTGGATGCAAATCCCTACTTTGGCGGTAGTCGTATCCAAGGTGGTTCAAGGCTGAAGGACTGAAATTTCCTTTCATGGTATTCATACTCCGGTTCAAGGGCCGTAGGAACTCACTTGGCATGAATTAGAGCCGGTTCAAGGGTCAATAATTCACATCAAGAGGTATAGAGATCGAGGAATTAGACTACTAAGCGACCCGCCCGCGCAATCACGCAACTGGTGTAAATCACCATGCTTTTAACCCCTCGAATACGAAATTGAAGGTTTCTAGCTTAGGAATTAGAGGGGATCAAGCCTCTAACTCCGTCCTAGACATGCTCAAAATACACACCCTAGAGTTGACTAGGCTCCTAGACATGCATTTTAACCCAACAAAAATAGATATAAACATCCATCATATGAAAATTGCATCATTACATTAAATTAAACATCTTTTACACAAAATTTGGGTTAGGGACACAACCCTAACCCTCAACAAGAAAACTACTCACAACCCATAATCATAGACATCAAGATTACAAAATTCAAAAAGAAAAAAGTATAGAAATGTAGGAGAAAACAAGGGTAGCCACAATTAGCTAGAAAGCTATCATGACTATCCTTGAATTATAACTCTCACAATTACCCAAATCTTGAATCTTATAGAGGAGAAGCCTTTGATGAATTCTTAAAGCTTTGGGTGAGTAAATCCTTGAAATCCCTAAAATAAAACTAAAGAAAAGAGGAAAAAATGGAGGAGAAGAGAATGAGAGCAGCCCAAAGGGCTGCTCCTGTTTTTGGTGTGGTGCGCGGCGCTGTAGCTCTAGGGTGATCTTCCTTCCGTGAGAGATGAAAGGGATATATATATATATATATATATATGAGTCGCTACTGTGTGCTGCTGGAGAGAGATAATTAAACTTAGGGCCACGTAGCACGACAATAGAGGAAGAGAGGAAGAAATCTTGTTGCGCGTGAGGGGAGGACGCCAACCTGAGGTGAGAATCATGCTTAATTAAACCAATTAACCATGCCATGCCACGTGTCCAATTGGAATTGGTTGGAACAAAACTGCATGTGCATGCTTCATTAATTAACCAATTCAACTTAATTAAGCAATTAAGGTTAATGAAGCAATTAACAAATCTACAACTTCATCCTTTTGTCGAAAACTCAAATCTTCACCATTTTCGCATCAATCTATTTCGTTTCCGCAACTCCACTTATTTCCTACAAAATAAATAAAAGTAAATCAATTACATAAAAATTGATTTGGAGATTAGCTTAATTCATGCGTTTTAGGTATAATTACATGCATAGAAATGCGTGTAATCATGTATCTAAAGTCTTTTGTTGTATAAGTCGAAAGATCTTGTCGTTTTGGACAATTGATATGGGTGGCAAATTTTTTTTGGCCAATTGGTAGTATTTGGTTGGACGGAAGGCAATGGACATTAGTATTGCTATTTCATTGTTTGCATGTAGTTTCGGGGTTATGAAGTTTACATAGATGTTAAGTTTTTTTTTTATAAATATGTGATATGGATTATAGGGTTTTGCTGCATTTCATGTCTTAGCTTTTGACACAAGTACTTGCATGAACTTATTACTCAAAGGGACCTTTTGGACACCTTTGCTTTTGTTGATCCGGCAGCTACATATAATTGTGAAAGACCGGACTTTGTGCGGTACTTAGTGGATCGGTTAAAAGAGGGAAAATCTGATCGTATTTCTTTATGCCTTACAATCCAAAGTAATGCTGCAATATTTACAGTATACTTGGTATCATTAAATTGCTTTTATGTTTTGCATAATGTGGGCTTCATTTTTGTTGCAGGAAGCATTGGATATTAACTATCCTATGGGAAGGTGAAATCTACATATTGGATCCATTGCCAAAACCAGTCCATTACAAAGAATGGGAGACCTCGGTGATAAAGTAAGTATTACATTATATACATTGAGCTGTTTTTTAACATATCCGACCAAGAAGCATTTAAATTGGATAATGATAATGGTTGTGTAGTGCGGTGAAAACCTTCAATGCTGAAACTGGTAGGGTCAACAAACTGCCTAAAGTAAAACCTCTTCCGGTAAGGTTTGTACATGTGTTTAATTGGCTGAGATAATACATTACATCTAGTATGTCATTATATGCCTTCCTAATTCAATAATTTGAAAAAATAGGGCGTACCTAAACAACTAGGTGGGGTTGAGTGTGGCTATTATGTTATGCGTTACACGAAGGACATTATAGACGATGAGACACTTTCATTTCCAACCAAGGTACGTATATGCATTATTATGAAGAACAATTTGGTTTAATTAAGTATTAGCTTGTTTAGCCCCATTGTGACTTATATGTTCTTTTATACATTTTTAGTGGCCGGTAAAGACGCGCAAATCATATAGCCAATCTCAAATTGACGAGGTGCGCATTGAAATGGCTGATTATATGCAGAGTTTAATTGGTTTAAGACTTTTGGCTACTAACATGATTTTGATAAAGGCTAGTTTTTGCTTTGAAGGAAAGTTTGGTGTATATATGTAGAACTGATGTAGTTGGTTGCTAATATGTGTATGGGCTAGCCTTTGTAGGTTTTGGCATTTTATTTTGTGAATTATGTAGAATCATGAATGAAGATGAGAAAATTAATGGAAAGCCCCATTTTTTGGATGATGAGAAATGTATTTCTAGATCTTTTCCAACCACCACCAGCTAGATGATTATTTGCACATCATTCTTATATATATGAACTTATGTATATAAATGGGGAGCAAAACACTAATGTCAAAGAAAACAATGTCAATTAAGAGATTAAAAATCAGTACCTAAAACTGGACTGATGTCTCATCATTATCAACATATCGAAATGTCACCTCAAAATCGATGTACACAAAACCAATGCATATCGATATCTAAGTACCAAACCGTTATCTACTGTCAACGTACAAATCAGCTGTTATAAATTAAACTGATTTACCATGAAAAACAAGACATCGGTGTTCAAAAATAGAACTGATGTCTACAAACAAGAAACACATCAGTTTATTTGAAAAGACACGATGTACAACAAACCAGTAAACATCGTTTCACATAAAAACACGATGTACACAAAGGCATATACATCGTTCTCAAGAGAATAAGATGGCAACATGCACGTAAAAATGGACACGAACAAACAAAATTTTTTGGTGACTGATGTCTACGAGAGTGTTAGACATCATTTCTGAAATTGTAATCGATTTAAATGTTCACTTAGATATTGTTTGACATATACTTTTTTAAGCATAAAATGTGAAAATATGAAGAATTAAATATAGTTAACATACTAAATTATGATGATTGTAACGATTATACATCAATTTGTGGTTTAGAAGCGATGTTGGTCGTTGTCCGGAACATCGGTTGTTGACGTGCTTATATTGATGTATGGATCTTTTACATCAGCCACTAAGAGGTCGATCGGAATTTAGTTTTATATCGGTTCTGGACTGATGTCTAATGACATAATTCTAGTAGTGTTGGAGTCTTCATCAAATGGACGTACAAAATGCATTCCTTCATGGTGACCTTCATGAAGAGGTTTATATGCTTCCTCCACCTGGATTCAGTCGACAGGGGGAGAATATGGTATGTCGACTAAATAAGTCATTGTATGGTCTCAAACAAGCTTTTCAAAATTGGTTCTCCAAATTTTTCGATGCTATTCAAAAGCCTAGTTACAGGCAATCCAAGGCTGATTGTTGGTAATTCTTTCACTGTTGTGCTCATTTATGTTGACGATATTGTGCTCATTGGAAATGATCCCAAAGCCATTGAATTATTAAAGGCATTTCTTCATAAGGAATTCGCATAAAGGATCTTGGCAATCTAGCTTAAATATTTCTTGGGCATTTAAGTCTCACAGTCCAAGAAAGGAATTTTCGTTTCTCAATGAAAATATGCATTAGATATTCTACTTGATGCAGGTCTTACAGGAGCATGTCCATGTCATTTTCCTATGAAACAAAATTAAAAGCTTACACCTATAAATGGGGAAATTCTTAAAGATCCCACACGTTATCAAAGATTGATTGGGAACTCATTTATCTCACTGTGACAAGACCAGATATTGTGTATTCTATTCGGATTCTTAGCCAATTCATGAATCAGCCAAGGAAACCTCATATGGAAGCTGCCATGCATGAGAGTATTGCATTTTATTAAGGGAAATCCGGGTAGAGGCATTTTCTTTCCATTAGAAAATTATTTGGCTTTAAAAGCTTATTGTGACTCAGATTGGGCAAGTTGCCCAACAACAAGAAAGTCAACAACTGGATATTCTGTTTTCCTTGGTAATTCATTGATTTCTTGGAAATCTAAGAAGCAAGGTAATGTGGCGTGCTCATCAGCAGAAGACGAGTACCGTGCTATGGCTATGACTTGTCGAAAATTAACTTGGTTGAGGTACATTTTACAAGATTTTCAGATTATTCATGATAAACCTGCTTCTTTGTATTGTGACAACCAAGCTGCATTACATATTGCCGCCAACCCAGTTTTTCATGAAAGAACAAAACATATAGAGATTGATTGTCATGTGGTTCGAGAGAAGCTACAAACCGGATTGATTTCTACTAGATATGTTCCTTCTTCTCTACAAATTGGAGACATTTTTACAAAGGCATTGGGAAGAGATAGTTTTGAATCTTTAGTTTCCAAGTTGGGACTTCATGACATTCACTCTCCAACTGTTTCTGGTGGCTTTCTCTGGGTACCTCACACAAAATGCTATACCGTCTGGGGCACCGATCGGCTCCTAAATCCTGTATCAAGAACACAACGTTAGAGGGATAAACCGTACCGGACGGTTTATACCTCTCCGATGCCTGAGTGAGAAACTGATAGCTGTGTAGAGTAAATTGTGGATCAAGGAGTTATTACCCGTCAAAGGTGGTTGTGCTATAATCTTTATATTCAAGCGTGGGAAGGGAGTATCCCCTATCCTCGATGTGGGACATAGGTTCTTCTGATGCCATATCGGTCTTGTATTTGTAAAATAGATGGGCTGTGCTGGCCTTGCCCCGGGCCCTGGGTGCCCGGGGTGGCACCTTATGTGAAGCCCGCCATGGTGAGGTGTGAACCCGGGCCATGGCGTAGTACCTGGGAGTACCGATGGGGCTCAGGGTCTAGTGCCAAACCTAGTTGAGACTCCCTAGTATGCAAGTTCCCGTTCAAGATGTTTCTTGGGTAGGGACTTTATTATTTTTTTTTGTCTCAAGGTTTGGCACTAGTGTACCTATAGGTAGTCCCCCAAGTTCCCTCAGAAGAGAAATCTTGAGCGGGCTACGCTGTAGGCAAGCCACTTTCCTGGGACAATAAGGTTGTCCTTGGGAAAGTGGATGTGATGGAGAATTTGAGCCTTCGGTACCCAATGGGGTGGACAGAGCCTGGCTCCGATACCCAATGGGGTAGAAGATTTGAGCCTTCAGTACCCAATGGGGTGGAGAGGGCTTAGCTCCGATACCCGATGGGGTAGAAAATTTGAGCCTCCGGTACCCAATGGGGTGGAGAAGGCTTAGCTCCGATACCCGATGGGGTAGAAAATTTGAGCCTCTGGTACCCAATAGGGTGGAGAGAGCCCGATACCCGATGTGATAGAAAATTTGAGCCTCCGATACCCAATGGGGTGGAGAGGGCTTAGCTCCGATACCCGATGGGGTAGAAAATTTGAGCCTCCGGTACCCAATGGGGTGGAGAGAGCCTGGCTCCGATACCCGATGGGGTAGAAGATTTGAGCCTCCGATACCCAATGGGGTGGAGAGGGCTTAGCTCCGATACCCGATGGGGTAGAAAATTTGAGCCTCCGGTACCCAATGGGGTGGAAAGTTCTTAGCTCCGATACCCGATGGGGTAGATACTTTGGATCTCTGGTACCAGATAGGGTAGGCGTTGCATGTCGGCCGCGTGGGCAGACTAGGTTGTGCAATAAATGCCCGTCCCTTCTTCTGCCTAGGCTTCGAGAAATGGGAGAACGCGTGGGACACGTGTAGCGATCCTACAGCAGAGGGCGTTTCGGTTTCGACGGTCCTGATGCATTGAAGATTGAATTTAAGAGGGAAACTGACTGTTTTCCCTCACTTTTCGCGAAAAAGAAGCTCGGGAGATTTGGAAGGTTTGCAGCGAACAGGGAGAACCAAGGGAGAATTGTGAGTGCCTGTGAAGTGAGATCGATCGTCTGCAGAGGAAAAGGTTAGATCTCTCTCTGCCTGTGGATTTTACCTATTTTCTTGCTAGGTCTGCTTCTGTTACTGCCAAGGCAGTTTCCTGTTTTTGTTTGTGTTTGTGTTGCTCCTGTTTGCATAAATATAGAAACGGACAATGCCAGTGTCACTATTGTGTTGTTTTAGATTTTTTGGGTTTGCTTCATTTTGTGGGTTTTGGGTTGAATTTCTGGGTTTTGGGATGAATTTCTGGGTTTTGGATAGGCTAACCCTTGTGCTTCTGGTTCCAGATATAGCAAGATTTGAGGTCCCCGGTACCGTAGTTAGGATGGAATCAGAAGCCAGGGGTGGAGATACGGGATCGTCGTACCAGTCTTCTGCCAGGCAAGCTGAAATGGACATCGACCGGTACCTAGGCCGGGTAGACCAATTTGCGGAGAACACGGGGTCCTCGACTGGGGTGTTCTCGGAGAGTAGTGGGGAGTCCGACGAGGGTGAGAGCGAGGGTGGATCTGCGGAGGCCCCGGTAGTCACAGTAGCCATTCCCGAGGGCATTCCTAAGCCGAGGTACACGCTTGCGGACGGGACCGTATGCGACGAACCTGGGAGAAGCATGACGATGAAGGAGATAGTAGACATGCGGCTGAAGTGGGGGATACCGGACGCAGTAGAGCTTAGGCCTCTTAGGGATGGGGAACTGGCCGCAAATCCTACCCCGGGGTGGGTGGCGCTGCACGAGAATCAGCTCCACCAAGGGTTATCGCTACCCTGTACTCTAGGAAGCAGTCTTGTGCGGGTACGGTGACTTTTGCCGCTAGGGATTACGAGCCGCTAGTTACTGATATGCCTACCTCGATGAGTAAAAGGTGGAGGAACAAAGTGTTCCTAGCTGGTGGGCGGTGGCAGATAAAAAATAAGAAGTGGCAGCTGACCGGTACCTTCCAAGCTATCGGGGACCAGTCCTATACGCTATCCGAAGTAGAAAAGAAGAGGATAGCCAAGAGGATAGCCCGGGTATATGCCGTGTGGTCAGAGAAAGAGAGGAGCTCTTATAGGTTCATCCGGCACTCTATACTTTTTAGGCTAGGTAAGGGACTTGTTATACTATACGTATATGTAGTAGTTTTTTTTTTTTTTTTGCTCGTCCTTTTTACTTTCGACTAATCTTTGAACTGGTTGTAGTGAAAGCCCAGAAGAGGAAGCCCCGGAAAGGCAAGGAAGAGGACAGGATGGATGATGCTCAACTGATGGACATGCTGATGAGCGAGGGAGAAGATGCCCTGCACATCGACGTCGACCTAGGGTCGAAAGGCACGAGTCGGTCTATTGAAGAGACCCTGTTGGAGATAACCGATGAGGGATACGGTGAACCTGACCCCGACGCCCCTGTGGCCCACGCCGTGCAGCCCTTCATGGCCGATGTCATTATGATAGATGACACCGGAATGGGAAAAGTGCCGGCCTCAGTGCCTATTTCCTCTCGTTCCACTGGGAGCGATGAGGCGTTACTCCCCTGTGAGAAGAAGAGATCCCACAAGCACCGGTATCGAACAGATAAGGAGGTGACGTACACTGGCCGGGATGTCCAGGGTACTGGTGCGAAGAGGCAGAAGAAAGATCACCCGGGATCAGGGCCGTCGCCTTCTCTTGGCCTGTTATCTCCCGCCGTTCCGGTAATCCCCAAGAAGCCCATCAAGCAGCTGCTAAATGAATACGGGGTTGCCGATGAAAAGTTCATGCGGTCCATGCTTGGGGATCTGAAGGATATAGACCTCGACCGGGTTCGAGCCAAAGATAATACTCCCCAGGAGAATCGCCGTCTCGCCCGGGAATCGATGATGCGGGTATGTCTTGTTTTATTTTCTCTATATACCTTTTTTGTTATACGTTTTAATCGGTGTATCTGCAGGCACTCTTCAATGTGTATGCCATCGACGCCAGCAAGGAAGATACTCATCTGAAGGAAGAGGTTAGCAATCTCTCCGGGCAGGTGAAGTATCTTCATGGCGAGAAGCCCAAGCTGGAGAAGGAGCGGGACTCATTGAGGGCTGAGGTAGCCGCCTCTAAGCAGCTGATTGAGGAACTTGAGGGTGAGGTTGCTGAGGCGCGGGTGGAGGTAAAGAACGCCCGGGACTCCGAGAAGAAGGTTGCAGAGTCTGCCGTCTCATGGAAGGAGAAGGCAGACTCTCTGGAGGATCGCCTTCCCGCGTAGAGGCACGAGGCCTTGGAGGAGTACAAGTCCTCGGATGAGCTTATCTCGATGCTGGCTGCTACCCAAGATAAGGCTGTCATCATGAAGTTTAAGGAGTGGGTGGCGGCCGGGTACCTAGATGAGGCCAAATTCAGGCGGGGTCTCCTGGAGAAAATGAAGAAGGAGCGGGAGGCGGCGGGCAAGTCCGGTGCTGGTGGGTCTCAGAGTACCGATGGAGATCGGTTGTAAAAAAAATTTATTATTATTATTATTTTTTTTGAACTATTGTCTAATTTTGTCTGGTAGTCCAGGCTTTTTGTGAATGGGAACATCCTTGATTTCAATGGGAATTAGAAAGGAATTAAAATTTCTAGGATTTTCGTACCTTTGACCATTTGTTTGCATCACTTATTACCGGAATAAAGTAACTGACAATAGCTATGTCCGGGAATGTCCGGGATAGGTAAAAAAAATGCTAGAAATGGTCTGAATAATTCATTTTTCTGTTGAAATACCACACGGTGGTTAAATACAGAATGAGTACCCGATGGGTAGCATGTCATAGCTGTATGTCCAAAAAGCAAAAGCTAGGACAAGATGCTCCCGGAGCTACTTGTAATAGTACCGCAGACGCTGGGCATTCCATGGATGCTTGGAAACGACCCCGTTCATATCCCGGATGAAAAAGGTTGCGGGACCTACCTCTTCAATGATCTCGTAAGGCCCTGTCCAGGATGGATCCAGTCCCCGGGGTTCTGGGTAGACTTGCTTCATGACCCAGTCCCCTAATTTTAATGTCCGGGACTGTACCTTGGCATCGTAGTAACAAGCTATCCTCTGCTTGTTTGCCAAGTTATGCATATGTGCCACTTCTCTTCGTTCCTCGAGTAAATCAGCATCGAGGTGTAGGCCATCTGAGTTGGTACCAGCATCGAAGTATTCGATCCGGGGACTCTGGACTTGTGTTTCAATAGGGAGTACTGCTTCTGATCCAAAAGCCATGCAGAAAGGGGTCTCGCCCGCGGCCTCCGTTGCCGTGGTTCTGATAGCCCACAACACTTCTGGGAGTTTAGCGGCCCAAAGACCCTTGGCTTCGTCAAGCTTCTTTTTCAGTATTTTCTTGATTATCTTGTTGATGGCTTCGACCTGTCCGTTTGTCTGGGGGTGAGCCGGGGAAGCATAGAGGATCTTAGTGCCGAGGTTTTGTGTGTAAGCCCTCAACTCATCATTGTCAAACTGGGTACCATTGTCCGTGACTATGGTATCCGGGACTCCAAACCTGTAGTAGATGTTCTTCCATAGGAAGTTCTTGACTTTTTCCGTGGTGATGGCGACGAGAGGTTCTGCTTCTACCCACTTTGTTTGGTAGTCCACGGCAACAATGGCGTATTTGAACTATCCCACTGATGTGGGAAGTTTACCAATCAAGTCCAAACCCCACTGACAGAACGACCATGGTGCAAGGAGGATGGAAAGGGCGATGGGCGGTGCTCGTGGGATATTTGCGTACATTTGGCATTTGTGGCAAGAACTGGATATAGTTTGAGCCAGGGCCGACATGGTTGGCCAAAAATATCCTGCCCTTAGGGTCTTGTGTGCAAGAGATCGAGCTCCGGCATGGTTACCACATACACCAGCGTGAATATCCGTCATTATTTGGTGACCTTCCTCCGGTGTCACACACTTTAGGTTGGGAAAGCAATGTCCTCTCCTGTAGAGTTTGCCATTCATGATCGTGTATCGAGCTGATCTTAGCTGCAGTCTTCTGGCCTCGACCTTATCATCCGGTGCTAGGCCATCAACCATGTATTTCAAAATTGGGTCTATCCATGAAGCTTTGTGATCCACCGAAAATATTTCTGACACCGTTTTGGAAGTGCTAGGTCCCGCGAGTATTTCGACTTTAGTGGTCCCATAGGTAGGGTTTGGAGCTGTTGCTCCTCTCTTCGCCATATCGTCTGCCTTGTCGTTTTCTGCCCTCGGTATTTGGGTAAAAATGTAGGAGGTGAACCTCTGAACTAAAGCCCGGGCCAAGGCCTGGTAGGAGGACATGTGGGGCTCCTTTGCCTCGAAGTTATCGCTGACCTGGTTTACGACCAACTAGGAATCACTAAAGATATGGAGGTGTTGGACCCCTAGTTCCCGGGCGATCTGCAAACCGGCTATGAGTGCCTCGTATTCTGCGGTATTATTGGATGCTTTGAAGGCAAATTTGAGGGCGTACTCGTAGATTTGCTCATCCGGGCTAATTAGTAGGATGCCGGCTCCGCTAGTTTTCTTGTTGGATGATCAGTCCACGTATAATCGCCAAGTGCTTGGCGGAGGTGGATCCGAGGCTAGCGGTTCAGGTGGTTCCTTGTTTGGGTCATGGGAAGGGATTGATTCTGAAATAAAATCGGCCGCTGCCTGGCCTTTGATGGCTGTCCGGGGCAGGTACTTGATATCAAATTCCCCAAGCTTGATGGCCTATTTAATTAACCTGCCCGATGTCTCTGGTTTCTGCAAAACCTGCCTCAATGGGTGATTAGTGAAAACGGTGATAGAATGTGCTTGGAAGTAATGTCTGAGCTTCCGGGCTGACAGCAGGAGGGCCAGTGCTACTCTTTCAATGTCCGGGTACTTGGACTCTGCACCAGTGTAACCTTTCCCAGCGTAGTACACTGGGTACTCGCAATCGGAGTCCTTCTTAATCAGGACTGAACTCACAGCAGTTGCCGATGCTGCCAGATATACGTAGAGCATTTCTCCGGGAACAGGTTTGTAGAGTAGAGGTACCTGTGACAGGTATGACTTCAAGCCAAGGAAAGCAACCTCGTGCTCCGCTGTCCAGGCTATCACCTCGACGTGTTGGGTTTTAGCAGTTTGAAGAACGGAGTACACTTGTCCGTCAGCCTGGAGATGAATCTTGACAGGGCTGCCACTTTGCCTACAAGAGATTGGACCTCGTTCCGGTAGGTTGGGGATACCATGTCTATTATAGCCTGCACTTTCTCTGGATTGGCCTCAATTCCCCTGTGGCTGATTATGTACCCAAGAAACTTTCCGGCCTTGACCCCGAAGATGCACTTCTGTGGGTTAAGCCGCATCCCGTTGCGCAATATGATGGTGAAGACGATTGACAAGTTGGCTACATGATCCTCCGGAGTTAGACTTTTTACCAGCATGTCGTCCACGTATACCTCCATGATAGTACCAATAACTTCCTCAAACATGGAGTTGACGAGTCGCTGATAGGTGGCACCTGCATTTTTTAACCCGAAAGGCATGACCTGGTAGCAATAGAGACCTTTGTCTGTAGTGAAGGTAGTGTGCTCCTCGTCTGCCGGGTTCATTCGGATCTAGTTGTACCCGCTAAACTCATCCATGAAGCTGAGTAACCGGTACCCAGCGGTGGAGTCGATCAATTGATCGATTCGCGGGAGAGGGAAGCTATCTTTAGGGCATGCCCGATTGAGGTTTGTGTAGTCGACACACATGCACCATGTTCCCGGGGATTTCTTTGGTACCATTACCACGTTGGCTAACCACCGGGGGTATGTTACTTCCCTGACAAAGTTGATGGAGATTAGCTTCTTTACCTCAACATGGATAGCCCGGCACTTATCGTGTGTGAAGGCCCTTCGCTTTTGTCTTACAGGTGTGGAGTAAGGAACGATACTAAGATTGTGCGTGGCTACTTCTGGCGGTATCCCAGGCATGTCCTCATAGGACCAAGCGAACGCGGGAACGATACTAAGATTGTGCGTGGCTACTTCTGGCGGTATCCCGGGCATGTCCTCATAGGACCAAGCGAACGCGGATGTGTTAGAGCGGAGAAACGAGATTAATCCTTCCCTGACAGCCGGAGACAGCCTTGTACCAATCCTAACAGTTCTGTCCGGGAACTGCTCTGACAGCACCACCTCTTCAATGTCTTCTACTGCACCGGGCCGTTCTTCGTCCAAGTCGGTATCGGCCCTGGGATCCTCGTATCTGTCCAACAGAGGGTTAGTAGCTACGTGCAACATTTCAGACTTTCCCTTACCGCGGGATACAGTTAGAGAATAACATTTCCTTGCAGCGGCCTGATCACCCCGGATCGTTGCCTTGCCAGCCGGGGTTGGTACTTTCATCATCAACATGTGACCTGCTATGAAGGTTTTCAGACGCCAAAGTGCCGGTCGGCCCAGGATAGCATTATAGGACGAGACGCAGTCCACTATGATGAACTCTGTTTTGATGGTCGAACAATTTGGACTTTCACCTATTGTGATCGATAGGTAATCTGATCCGAGTGGTTGGACGATGTCTCCTGAAAAACTAATGAGGGGTTCATTATCCTGTGATAGTTTGGCTCTTCCTCTGTTCAAAGCTTTGTATGCATCGCAAAATAATACGCTAACCGAGGCCCCGGTGTCTATGAGCACCCTGGACATTATGTAGTGGTCCATTTGGAGTGTGATTAGGAAGGGATCATCGGGCATCCTCAGATTGGCTTCCTCCTCCTGCAGGAATGTCACCGATGTCCACTTGGTGCCACTGTTTTGCTGCGGGGCTTTGTGGAAGTTGAAAACTTCTGGACGGCCGAAACTAGAATTTCGTTTCTTCCCCTGGGCGGGCG
>BDJD01002263.1:99647-155285 GCA_002564525.1 Rosa multiflora
TGTATGTTTCGAATTCGGCCTGAGCATGTCTGATGGCAGTGGCCATCAGTTCGTCGTAGATAGCTGGAAGATTATGGTTGATCCCGTAGAGAAATTCTCCTCGCCTTAGGCCCCTCCTGAAAGCCAGCTCAGCTAGTTCCTTATTGAGGTCCCGACACTTAGCGGTAGCTGCTTGCCATCGATTTACAAAAGACTTCAGGGTTTCATCTTCTCCCTGCTGGACCTTCAGTAGGCCCTTCGGTGTGTGTATCCCATCAGTGCGTAAGATGAATCGAGCGACAAATTTGTCAGCCAACTCCTTAAAATTCCCCACAGAACCGACCGGCAGTTCCTAGAACCAACTTAAAGCCTCCCCTGACAGGGTTTCCTGGAACATGTTACAACACACTTCGTCCGTATATCCTTTGGCGTTTGTTTGTGATCGGAAAGCCTGTAGATGTTGGTAGGGATCTCCAACTCCCGTATAGTCAATTTTCAGTGGTTTCGATGTATTCGCTCGAATAGCTCCCCTAACCTGTTGGGTGAAAGGCCCTTGGCGATCCTCGTAACTGTTCATAGCTCTCCAAGTGTCTCTATTTTCCGTGGCCTGTACCCTTGCCTGCAGGGCATGCAAGGAGTTGCTCATTTGTACGAGTAATACCGTGTTTGCGTCGGGTACCGGCGTGATACTGTGTACTGCCTGTGGTAACGGTGGTGGTGGTAGATGCCTCAAGCTCTCCGGGAATAAGTCTACCGGTACCTGGATTAACCTCTGGCTGCCCTCCGTAGGAGGTGCTGGTGCGGTGTTGGTGTTTCCTGTTATCGGGGCAGCGTTCCGGTCTGCTAGCTGGGATGCTCTAGCCAGGGCCTGAGTAAGTGCCTCGTTGTGCTGGTGCCTCCTGTCTAGTGCTCGAGCCAGCGCCGTGTTTTCATCTTCCAAATCCTGCATTCTCTGTTGCGTGAGGCGGTTTGTTTCCCTATCGGTTCTCCGTTGTTCCCGATCGATCCTGGACTGCTCCCTGAAGGCTGCGATCTCAGCTCGCATAGACTCTAACTCCGATACCGGAGTCACCTGATCCAGGACTATTGGGTCCAAGGATCCGAGACCATGGGTTTCCTCCCGAACAGCTGGCGCCTCTGCTGATGAAGTTCCTGGGGAGAATACAAGTGCCCGGGCGACACTTCTCCTCTCAACTGCCACTTCTAGCTCACTCATATCCGCGACCCCTATCTGGCGCGCCAATGTTTCTGGTGGCTTTCTCCGGGTACCTCACACAGAATGCTATACCATCTGGGGCACCGATCGGCTCCTAAATCCTGTATCAAGAACACAACGTTAGAGGGATAAACCGTACCGGACGGTTTATACCTCTCCGATGCCTGAGTGAGAAACTGATAGCTGTGTAGAGTAAATTGTGGATCAAGGAGTTATTACCCGTCAAAGGTGATTGTGCTATAATCTTTATATTCAAGCGTGGGAAGGGAGTCTCCCCTATACTCGATGTGGGACATAGGTTCTTCTTATGCCATATCAGTCTTGTATTTGTAAAATAGATGGGCTGTGCTGGCTTTGCCCCGGGCCCTGGGTGCCCGGGGTGGCACCTTATGTGAAGCCCGCCATGGTGAGGTGTGAACCCTGGCCATGGCGTAGTACCTGGGAGTACCGATGGGGCTCAGGGTCTAGTGCCAATCCTAGTTGAGACTCCCTAGTATGTACACCAACTTGAGGGGGAGTGTTGAGAATCTCTCATGATATGGAAAGATTTAGGTGTAAATGCTAATTGTTTCCATTCGCATTTTGTCAATCATTGTAATTTAGTTTTTTGATAATACTTAGGATCTAGATTATTCCATACCATATAAGGTAGATTGTTTTCCTATATATCTTGTAATATTCTGAATTGTAATTATCATCAATATACCAATTATCATTTTTTACAGCCAAAGGCTTTGTTTGAACCATGTGCAGATGAACGAAGTTGGAACTGTAAGAGGGCAGCTAAAATTTGTTTCAGGAAAAGTAGCAAAGGAACACTAATTCTTTTTATCAAACCACAGGCTTGTATATTCTTTTAATTTTCCGAGAATATATAAGAATGTTTTACCTCTCTCTCTTTCTAAATTGTCTTCAGCTAACACGCAGATCTTTGAGGAAGAATATTGGACCTTTAGGGAAAAAAAATTCAGACCTACTAATTTTTTTCCTAGTCTATCTACGTTCATATGAAAATAACAGTTTTTAGAAGTGGAAATTGCAATGGAGCCACGTACATACACAAGTCCAAATTTTTTGCTGAATCACCTTGAATCTACTTCGAAGCTTGTTCTTATAATTGATCGTTAGATACTGTGAATATAACACACCACATATAGGAGAATTATGTACACACATAAACAATTATGAATGGTGAATTAGCAATCGCTTCCGCAAGCATAAGAGACCCTTTTAAAAGATTTGAACATAGAAGATTGCACAGCTGAGGTATCGGGCTGCTCTTCTTTTCAAACATCTGCTTGGTAAGAACTTTCATTACTTGCAATTTTCTTCTCCTTGTGATTGTGGTATGGTCTGTTTTTAGATGAATTAGTGGCCTCATATGTAATTCCATACTCCATTTGGTGTGTAATCTCTATACTACCATGTATACATGGAGAGGTGGCCTTTTTGTATTTTAAATGAGTTACCGCTTAAAACTATTTTACTAGACTAATCATGTAGATTTACTAGTCAACATTATGATTTTTTTTTTTTGGTTGATAGTCAAGATCATGATTATCGGCCAGCACTTCAAACGAACCAGAACAAAATTACAGCCTCTCAAAGTATTGTGTGACTGGTGAGCCTTGACGTGTAAGACAACAGCTAGCCATCTTTGACTTGCAGTTGATCAGATGATCTGATTCAGAACATTGAACCAAAAAGGTCCTCTGGTTATGCTTAGTGCTTCTAATCATCCGGACAATGTCAAAAAGGTCCTTCAAGCCTTAGAACTAAGTCTATCGGAAAGATTTCCACTGTTAAGTGTTAGAGATCCTACCCTGCCCAGTATGGCCGATAGAAAATGTCATATCAGGGAGACTAGTTCCTTTTTTGTGGACTCGAAGATATATGGAAGAGATGATGACAAAGACAGGTTAGTCCAACTCTTGCTATCTTTTGCTGCAACCAGTCAAGAGAGTCAACAGGGATATGGATATGTTGCAGCATGCATTCCAATAATTGGTATTGGAGGAATTGGTAAGACCACTCTTGCTCAACTGACATATAATGATAATCCAACACTTCGATCTTAGGGTGTGGATTTCTGTCTCTATAGTCTTCAGTGTGAAACATATACTGCAGACCAATAATTATTGCTTCTGCAACAAAGGATGACTGCAAGCTTTCAAAGATCCTGTCGAAGAAATATTACGATCTATCGACTTTATGATTAACAGACTTCAAGATTTGCTTTATGAATCTTTACACAACAAAAGGTATCTGATCGTATTAGATGATGTCTGGACGGAAGACTGATCATCTCATAAATGTACATGATTTTATAGTGAATTCTTCATGTTTTCTTAGCTAGTTCTCCATCTATTTAAGTCATTTACTTTATTTTTATGTTTTGTAGGTGTTATGGAGCAAAGTAGAAGAAAGGAAGCTAAATCAGTAAATCGGCCTGTGCAGATCAGTCAACTTCAACATGAAACTGAGAGCAGCTCAGAATGAACCAGACCGTGAACTTTACATGCTTGGAAAGCCTTGGATGTCTAGTTTCTTGGAATTTTAAAGGTTTGTTCATATCATTTTTCTACAAGAAGTTATGGTCGATTTAGTACAGAAAGGTTGGCCTGAATTCCTTTTAGAAGCCCACTGACAAGTATATTATTAAGAATATATGACATATTTTTATGGGTGAAAATTATTAAGAATATTAGAGGAAAAGTTACTTGATTCCTAAAAGGAAAAGAAGTGAAAATCTCCTAACCTAAGCAATAAAAGGGGGATGTCAGTTTAGAAGTGGAGGGCCCCACAAGAGAGAAAAAAAAAAAGAACTGCATCCTTTCTGCCATCATCCCGCCGCCATCCCTTCCTTTTCTTTTCTTTTAGTTTTTGTTTTCTTCATGACTATGTCTAGCTAAATACTTTTGTAGCTAGGGGCGATTTCAAAGCCCCAAACATGTTCAATTCATATTGATGACAGTTCAATTTTTGGTTTTCTATATTATCAATTGAGTGTTTGTTTCACCGTATCTACAAGATGAATCTTTACTTATTTGTTTAGGTGCGCAACTAAATGAATAGGTTAGGGTTCTAATGTTAGGAGTAACACTAGATTCGTATATGTCGTGTGTTGATTCCAATTGAGTAGCAAAATGTTTTCTTTAATTACATGTGACTCAAACCCTAGGTTTAGCAAGACTACCAACGCGCTTGTGACCCTAGATTTATCCAAACCCTTTTCTTGCTTAATGATTTTGATATGTTAAACTTAGCGAGCTTGTGTCTAGGTTGCATAATCGGAAATAGATTAAGTGGTGAGCTTCTATTCACTTAACGAGGAACTAAGAAAGGGTAATGAGTTAATTCGAGCTTGTGAGTTAACTTCAGGTAAATTCAATTGAGAATTAGGATTCCATAACTGAGCTTTGATATGACAGAGTGTGTTTGGTGGTGGAGAATGAGTCCTTAGTTTTGTTTCTATCAATAGTTTAAAGTTATAAATTCTGTTTCTGCTTCGTTATCTTTCTGTGTTCAGTTTTACGTGAATTACTTAATATAATAAATCAACTCCGATTGTTCTGAAATTTTGTATACGTGTTACTCAATGTGTCTTTAGTGTCACGTAAAATTTTCAGAAAATTACTTCAAGTCTAGATTAGTTAATTAATTTATTTTTGTTAACTGTTCAGTAGCATAGTTTAGAGTAGTTTGTGACATTTGATTAGCAGTTTAGGAACAATCTTCAGCGGGTAATGATATTTGAGTGCAAGGTTTAAGTTGTGCATCTTTTAGACGTATCAATTTTTGGCGCCGTGTCGCCGGGGATTGTTTTCCTTGATTGCTAATCTGTTTTGTTTTTGTGTTTTTTCAATTTTGTAATATACTAACTTAGTTTTTGTTTGTTTTGTTTGCGGACTGCAATACCAAGGTCATTTCGAGCAAGCTAGTATAATGTGGGAGGATCCCAACTCAAGCATTTACAACAATGGTTGGACAAATGCTAACTCTTCATGGAATAATCAGGAAGCGTTCAACTCATGGCGTGCAGCCTTATCAAGTCCCTATGTATAATCCTTATCATCATGATATTGATTCATTTATGTGGCCATCATACCAAGAGCAAGCACCAATCCTCTTGGTTGATCCAATGAAGCCCTCCCTTGAGGCAATTGTACAAAAAGTTGCAAAAAGTGCGGAAGAATTATCAAGGAATATGGACAAAGCCGTGGAGAATATTGAGCGACATGTCCAGCAAATTATTAATGCTTTGAACCAAGAAACAGAGGAGTGGGAAACGCATTCTTGTGTTCAAGAGTCATATCATGAGGTGTTGACGAGTGAGGAAGAAGATTGAGCAGAAGCTAATGAGCCTTTGGAAGCCAAGGTACTTATGGAGTGCCCTCCTACACCTACTACAACTTTAGGGAAATCCCTTGAAGTCACGGCCTTACCTCAACCTCATAATGTATTCCATGAGTCAATGTTGGATGAGGATGAGGATACAAATTTGGATGAGCCCTATGAAAAGAAACTTGAGGTTGGGACATGTGAGGATTATGTGTTACACTATACAACCGAGCTTGAAGCATATAAAGATAGTGATATTGAAGTGTCCTGACAGATGAGGAATTTTACATTAAAGAAAGTAAGGTTCAGCTTCATGCGAATGAGTGCCAAATGCCGGAAGCAATCATCATAGCTCATAAAGATCAAGAATACAAGGATGACATGGAGGATTGCTTAGAAGAGGAGTCCAGCAAATCTCCTATAGAAGGGCCTCTAATTCTATCACATGGCTTACCACCTGACCATTACTTGCCACATTCGAGCTTTACATATGTTCCTTCCATCCAAGAAACCCTTGAGCTTGTTGATCATATGGAGATGGTGATAGGTGAATATCCTAAATCTGATAACAAGATTCTTTTGGCTGTGTTTATGGGATCTAAGAAGAGAATAAGACAATGGAAGAAGAGAAAGAAAACGAGAAAATTGAAATCCTATCTTTCCATTGTTACCAAGGAGCACAAGTTGCTTAAAAGGGATCACCTAGCATCTTTGAAAAAGGTCAAGCATCTCATGGAACCAAGACCAAAACCTCTTGATTAATCTTGAAGAATTGGCCCGGCCGTCAGGCTGAGGACGTTAAACCAAGCGCTTCTTGGGAGGCAACCCAATGAATGAAGGAGGAAGATTGCGGTATTTTTCTAAGGGATGTTTTCTTTATTGTTTTTTTTTCTTTGGTTGCTTATTGATTTGTTCGGTTTTATGTTTTTGTGTGTGTGTGTGTGTAGGTCTCATAATTGAGAAAGATTTAGAGGAGTCACTTTTTATCAATCCAGTTTTTCTGACGCCCAGATTTCAGTCCACTTGAACAGCTGTCGTTCATAGCTCCTTTGGAACCAACAGATGTACTATATATGGATCAAAAGTTCAGGTGTCTATTTTCTAATGGCTTTGGCAGATCCAAATTTCAAGTTTCACAGTGTCTGTAGTTTTCAGAGTACAGGAGGGTCGGGACAGAAAAGCAAAAAACTGGGCATCAGAGCCATATAAACTGCAAAACAGGGCATACTTCCAGGGGTCCAAATGAGACAAAACTTATCTTGATTTGAAGCCCCGGATGTCTACTTCATTCCTACCAAAGGGTTTCTGAATGTGACCCCTGTAGCTTCCTGTATTCAGGTTTGAATGGACGAAGGTCATTCTGTCAGCATTTTGTCAGTTTTCTGTAATTTTTTGCTAACTTTGCAGGTCTCTAGTTTCTACATCCCTTGGATTTGGAATACGTGCCACATATGTATGGAAAGCCCTGAATATGAACTTTCATCTCCAAGTGGAACCTTTGGATTCTGGTTAGTACTGGATGAGCTATGAACCTCGGAAGTAGGGCTGCTGCAAGGTTTTAGCTGAAATCAGTTTGTGAAAAGTGATGTTTCCTAATGACTTTGAGCATTATTGGAGTATCTTTGGAGCGCATTTGGCATAGAGCTTACCCTAGACATTCAAGGCTTGTAGCCTTGAGGTTGGTATCTAAAGATCATTAGCATTAGGAGGTCTACAAGAGGGAGTCTTCTCTACTCTTCTTAACTACATTTGTTTTTGTTGTGTTTTCCTCTTTCCTTCTATACTTAACTATATTGTTGCATGAAAATATGAATATATCAAGATCAAACATTGAGGACAATGTTTAGTTTAAGTGTGGGAGGAAGGAATTTGAACTTTTTGTTATTTTCAATAAATAAAAAAAGGAAAAAGAAAAAGAAAAAGAAAGAGTCTAGTTCTTAGGTTTATTTTATGTTGAGTCTTTAGGGTTCTTCCAAACACTATGATGAGTCTTAACTTTTCAGAAATTTATTATGGTCACAAAATGATAGCAAGCATGTGTCAGATTCTTGATTTCAAGTAATTGTTAAAGGATTTTTATGATTATTGTGCTTGACTTATGTGCGTTGATGGTTAGGCTATTGTGATACTTGAGAATTGATTGATGCATGCTAGGACAAGTTAAACTTAATTTTAACCCTTGTGAGCATTTGATCCTATGAATGTGCTTTTCTTTTTTGAGTGACTTTACATTAGATCATCTTATTTTCTTGACGAGCGAGGGATTGTTGATTTCACATGTCGTTTCATCTTGACTATGCATATTGACCACCGCTTTTAATGTAACTAGAGAACGCTAGAACTCGTTTGCATGCCTGTCAAAACTTTTTGCCAATCTAATGCTTGAACCTCTGAAGGGATAAAGACACTAGGATTTACCACCATAGCCATATTAACCCGTGTCCCTCTTATGCACACAAGTTATGCAACCCCTAGATAAACCCCCTTGAGCCTGCATTGTGCCTTTTTCTTTTATCGCCCACAAATTCCTTAACCATGAGTTTAGTATAGTTGAATCCTCACCCTATCCTAAGGAAGTAGTGGAACAATCTTTAGAGAGATACTCATGTTCAAGGTACTTTTGTAAGCAAGTGTGGGGGTAAGACTTGTCCATAAAAAATATATATATGTATGCTGAAAAAGAAAAAAATAGAAGGAAAAAAAAAGTATACGGCAAAAGAGAGAAAAAAAGTGTGTATGCATTTTAGTCCCCCCTTTGTGAATAAGGAGTTTATTTTGAGTTGAAGGCCTGTTCAAGAAAATTTGGCTTTTGTCCTATTTCACAAGTGTTAGAAGAAAGGTTTAGAATGAAGCAAAGGCCCATCTGGGCTTGAAAAAAATTGCTTGCTTCATGTGTTCGAAGATTGATTACCTTGAGGAGTTCGAAGATTTTGTTATCTCTTATGTTCTCCACCTTGAGGAGTGCTCCACTAGGTTCTTTAGGATCTTTGTTATTCCCTATCATTTCTTTCTTTTAACCTTTACCCTTGGCCCCATTACAACCCTGAATAAAAGTCCTATTTGATCATTGGGGACGGCAGTTGGTCTGTGGAGATTTGTGCATGGAGATGAGCCTATGGCTTAGGTTCATTTGGTGGTATGCTAGTATCGTTCGTGAAATCTAAGTAAGAAAAAAATATATTCAGAAAGAGCCTTCTTTGTCATGCTATCTACGTGAGCATTTTGTTGTCATATATATTATCATCTCTCTAACGTAGCAATACTTAAGATTGTGTGCACTGAGTCAAAAATTCATGAGTGAAAAGAATTGAGAGCATCTTTGTGAGAAATTAAGTGAACGCTTGTCTGAACCATGAGGAAGTTGGTTCTCATTTGTTGCATTGGTTTGATTGTCCTTGCAATATACTTTGAGCATGATGGTTATCGAAATAAATTAGCTCTTAAGTGAAGTTGAGAATTCTGATATGTGACTGCTTGAATTTTGTTGACCATACTTGTGGGCATTATAAGTTCTCTGAGATGTTTAGAAGACATTAGGTCCATGTCCTTTTTCTAGTAAGTTTCTTTTGTTTTGCTCAAGGACTAGCAAAAGGTAAGTGTGGGGGAATTTAATAAGCTCATAAATGTACATGATTTTATAGTGAATTCTTCATGTTTTCTTAGCTAGTTCTCATCTATTTAAGTCATTTACTTTATTTTTATGTTTTGTAGGTGTTATGGACCAAAGTAGAAGAAAGGAAGCTAAATCAGTAAATCGGCCTGTGCAGATCAGTCAACTTCGACATGAAACTGACAGCAGCTCAGAATGAACCAGACAGTGAAACATGCTTGGAAAGCCTTGGATGTCTAGTTTCTTGGAATTTTAACGGTTTGTTCATATCATTTTTCTACAAGAAGTTATGACCGATTTAGTACAGTAAGGTCGGGCAGTCCGAGAATCTGACACTTTAACGGAAATCTATTATTTGAGGCCCGAATTCCTTTTAGAAGCCCACCGACGAGAATTAACTGAATATCGTTGTGTATTAGAGATATATGACATATTTTTATGGGTGAAAATTATTAGGAATCTTAGAGGAGAGAAGTTACTTGATTACTAAAAGGAAAATAAGTGAAAATCTCCTAACCTAAGCAATAAAAGGGGGACATCAATTTAGAAGTAGAAAGCCGCATAAGAGGGAAAAAAAGAACTGCATCCTTTCTGCCATCATCTTACCGCCATCCCTTCCTTTTCTTTTCTTTTAGTTTTTGTTTTCTTCATGACTATGTCTAGCTAAATACTTTTGTAGCTAGGGGCGATTTCAGAGCCCCAAAACATGTTCAATTCATGTACAGTTCAGTTTTTGATTTTCTATATTATCAATTGAGTGTTTGTTTCACCGTGTCTACAAGATGAATCTTTACTTGTTTGTTTAGGTGCGCAACTAAATGAATAGGTTAGGTTCTAATGCTAGGAGTAACACTAGATTCGTATATGTCGTGTGTTGATTCCAATTGAGTAGCAAAATGTTTTCTTTAATTACATGTGACTCAAACCCTAGGTTTAGCAAGACTACCAATGTACTTGTGACCCTAGATTTATCCAAACCGTTTTCTTGCTTAATGATTTTGATATGTTAAACTTAGCGAGCTTGTGTCTAGGTTGCATAATCGGAAATAGATTAAGTGGTGAGCTTGTATTCACTTAACGAGGAACTAAGAAAGGGTAATGAGTTAATACGAGCTTGTGAGTTAACTTCAGGTAAATTTAATTGAGAATTAGGATTCCATAACTGAGCTTTGATATGACTGAGTGTGTTTGGTGGTTGAGAATGTGTCCTTAGCTTTGTTTCTATCAATAGTTTTAAAGTTATAAAATTTGTTTCTGGTTCGTTATCTTTCTGTGTTCAGTTTTACGTGAATTATTTAATATATGAAATCAACTCTGATTGTTCTGAAATTTATACAAGCAAAAGATAGATCTGCCCTTGCTTTTTATATCTTTTTAAAGTTATAAATTTTGTTTCTGGCTTTTGCCATTGTATACAAGCAAAAGATAGATCTGCCACTTTTTCCAATCTACAGGAACATTTAACATGCATAGTCACCACTCTTTCCATATGGTGTTGTCCTTCCTGACTTATACAAAAGAATAACTAGAAGGTACCTCTTGCTGATGAACAGATGAAATGACAGTCTTCACATCTACTAGATCAATATGATACTCATGTTGCATATTTGTAAATGCTTTTCCCACACTAACATAAGGCAAGTACGACTGAAGGAAACTCTGATAATTTTGTTTGATTCCTGACTTATGCATTATATGAAGAGCATCTAAGGTAGACTTAAAAACTCCCAAACACTTCTTAAGCATCTGCTTAGGATCAGTAATATGTAGGCCACTTGAGATTAACCAAACAAAAATTGCAGCAGACCATTTGCGATATTCATGCTTAGGCTGGACCAACCAATTTAATAGAAATTTTGAGGCAGCTGCTATCCTGAGATTGGAGATAATTTCTCTCCCTTCAATACATGCATAATAGTCTTCATCACAGGATATAAAGGATGCAAAGAAATATTTTATTCTCAAAAGCAAAGCAAGCTCAGCCCTATGAGTTTGCTCTCATTGCTGCATTGAGTTATGAGAATGCGCTCCATCATGATAAGATAAAATGCTGATGTTCATACGACCAGATCTGAGGAAACATCTGCTTCGAAGTTGGCTCAGGAAATGTCTCTCATGATCTACACATATGATTGCATCCAAAACGTGGAGTGACATTGTCTCCACAATTTCACTTCCTTGAGTAGAATCTTTTATTACCAAATCCAAAATAGATTGAGCTTCTTTTCTTAAAATAAAGAAATTGGCATGAGCAACTTCTGCTTGTTCTCGACTGATTTTCTGGAGATCCAGATCTTCAGCTTCTTGCTCATCAAGCAACAAAAATTGCAGAACTGTTGATGGGATATCTAAATCAAGCATGTGTTGACAATACTGAAAATAGCTAAGAAGAAGTGCATATTGTCATCTCCTTACGGCTTCTGATGATTCTTGTCTAAGAATTGCAATATGAGCCTAAACCAGGTTGAATGACAAGCTACTTTTGGTAATTGTTTTGCCATGACAATATCAGAACATGCATAATTACCAAAACTAAAGCCACCAGAGAATAAAAATCTTTCATCATGTAACTTTCCCATGCATGTCAGTGCAACCTCTTCAAGCAAGTTCACAACTCCTTGAGATGAATGTGATTTCGGAGCACAATCAATTCATGCTCCATTTTCTTAACTTCAACCACAAATATATCTCCATCATTGCTTCCCAGAGCAAGATATGAATTTCCATCCTTGCTGACAAACATAACAGCCACATATCTTTTAAGTAGCTTTTTATGTCCCATTTTTTCCAACTTATCAGCAAGAGACAAAGTCATTTTCTCCCATTTGTTCTCAAGAGGCAAAAACAGAAAATTATCATTCAACCATGTATTTAGAGTAGCGACAGTGCCCAATTCTGATATAGCACACATAGAAAAATCTACGGGTGCTTTAAAACTTAGAGAAGTGTGAATCATGTGACTAGCTCCTCTGTGTACTACTTCAACAAATAGCTGCAATTTACTCATCCTTTGGAGCAAGTTAGAGCAACAGACAACTATGCATTCATCATTTCGATTCACCAAGAAGCTATTAAATTTAATGCCACCAGAGATAAGCCCCTGATCATGGTGAAATTTCAAGCACCCATTTCTAGTACTAGTCACTGAAATCTTGATAAGCCATCTCATATTTTTCTCAACATATCCATAACTCCATAAATCAATCAAGGCAATTATGTGGGAAAAGGTAAATTCCAAGCTATTACCATATTTAGTTGGGACATGCAGAATAGCTTCAAGACTGGATAGATGTTTCAAAACCTTAGTTTGCTTTGCAGATTCCACTAAAGAATGTTTAGGGATAGAAAATTCTGCATTATAACCATTTTCCGCAATTGCAGTCACAATATGCTTAAGAAGCAAATTGACCGAGTCCCTGTCAGTACTCGTAACCAGCAACGAGTCTGTTACCCAATCAGCGATCCTTCTTAAGTAGTCATGCACAAGGGTACATGTCACCTTTGAATAGTGGAATAACCCTTCTGTCTTTGATATTTGAATGACCACTTAAGGAGCTTTAACAATTGGCTTCTCATTATAACTCAAAACAAACAAAGGTTCATTGTTACTAGAAAAAGAATTAGAATCAATTTTCAGGGCAATGGTTGCATGGGAAGCTTCCATCAATATTGCTTTTTCCAAAGATGACTCGAATGCCAACAATCTCAAAGTCACAAATGACATTGAAAATTTAGAACTGAAAAATGCATCTCTGAAACGCTGCTTATCTGGCTCTTCACACTTTATAAAGAAATGCATGTTTAACCTGATGTCCCAAAACGCATCTGCTGAAGTGTCAACAATCATAGTGGTTTTAAGTGCCTCCCAATTTCCAAATAAACCCATGTCTGCATTCCTTTGAATTTTCTCAAGCCAAGCAGCCAGAGGCAAACTCATATGCCAATAAACCGAATTTATTGGTCCACACTCAAAATTCAAAAAAGGATTATAGCCAACTATATTGAATGCACTATTATGATCCAAGACATCCTGTGAAAGATAATAACTTACAGATGTGGAAAGACAATAGTAATGGTCCTTCTTCTTCAATATCAAAGTAGATGCTGCTCTCAACATGTGACTTTTATCAAATGGAAAAACAATTGCCTCAAATGGACTATTCAAGGTTTTCAATCCTCCACTATCATCAAAATCTTTTTCCAAGGGATGATGGTCGCTAGCTTCCTTGTCTATTTCAATTTCACATGTTTCTGTCCACCTTTTAGCCTGTTCGAGATGAACCCCTGTAAGTTAAAACCCAATCAGTTCTTGCAAGTCAATTGATGAAGGAAGATATGAACCAGCTGAAGCTTGTGTGGGAGCGAAGTGGTCTGTGGGTTCCGTTACAGGAAATGAAGACAATGAAGTGTTTCCGGTAGTCGGTAGATTTCCGAACTGCACTGTCGGTGGTTCTGATGTATCGATCAGAGTTTTTCTACCCACACGTAGTTGACCAAGCTTTTCCATAATCTCAACTGTCGCCTTGGAGTTGTGACGTGGGAAGGCACCTCCACTTTTGGCCTTGATGGCCCAAATACTGCGCTTGTGGTACCTCCACTACTACAAAAATCGAAACACACAACACTCATCACACAACAGAACTAAAATTTTCTGTTGTGTGTTAACACGAACTCTATCATACAACGGTACAAATATGTTTTTGTTGTGTGAATGTAAGAAAATTGAAAATTTTTAAGAAGATATTGCACAACTTAGTTAAGAAGTTTCCATTGTGTGAATGTGAAGCCTAGATGGAGGGAAATGAGCACATAATTCCCTCCGAGAAGGAGATCAATTTGAACTATCCACACAACAGTTTTTTTATATTTGTTGTTTAAGAAATGTTGTATGAACTTTGAGAAATCCTCTAGGTACACCTAGTGCAAGACACACAAATTTGTACAATAGATTGTCATAGTTCTGTTGTCTAAGCATGGAAGCAACTCAGCAAGTTGCATAGTGCGACAAAGTTTCAATTTGATAAAACCTATGTACGCATAGGCGGCAAATTTTCCCTCCCAACCTGCTTTGTCATAGTATATTCATAAAACGGTCCTTTATTTATCTGTTGTTGGAGAAACTTGAGACAAATTGAAGTCTCCCACTAAACAACTTAATTGAAGCCCAACAACCACTCTTACTCCTTTACTCTCCCCCAATTACTCCACCAAACCCGATAATCACTCTTACTCAATCCTTTCAAAACAACAACCCACTCTTACTCGAAACCAAATCCAAAACAGCCAGCAACCAAAGGATGAATCAAACCCTAGAAATCAAACCCACTTCTCTACTACCATCCCTATTACGATTTGGATCTCGATTTGGAAAACTAGGGCTTCGAAACGAAGTTCTTCAGGTTTGTTTCATGCGCTTTCGCCTTGTTTCAGTTTTCTATTGTTTTCCGAATGAAAGAGTCAGTGATTACAATGGATTGAAGGTTTGTTTCAGGGTTCCGTTCTGATGGTGGACTGAGGTCATTGTTACTTTGGAATTTCTTTCCCCAAAAAGGTTTGTTCTTCTTTCTGGGTTTCTTCTTCTTCTTCTTCTTTGGATAATTTAAGTGGATTTGCACAGATCTTGGTCTATCTTGACCATCAACCACCATTATCTCTCTTTCCCGGACTGTTACTTAGCCAGTCGACGTTATCAAGAGCTGATTCCAGGTCCACTTTACTTCTCTGGTGAAATTTGGGCTTTTTTTTTTTTTGCAAGAACTTTCTTGGGTTTTTTCTTCTTTCTGGGTTTACGGGAAAAAGTTTAAGCTTACTGTTATCCTCTATCAGTCCTCTCTCACACTCTCTCGAAGCGGATTTGGGATTTGGATCTCTCTCACTCTGACAAAAGGTTTGTTTACAGAAAAAACTTTATCTTTGTTCAAATGAATTTGGGTTTAGTGGTATAGTGCTAAAGGTTGTGTCTTTTATGTATTGTTCTTCGATTTTCTTGTTTCTCTGTGTAATTTGAAGTACAAATTGAAATTGTGGTTTTGTTTCTTAGGGTTTATTGGAAAAAGTTTAAGCTTATTATTTTAGTTAAATATATTTTCCAATACCTTATATTTTGATTGTTATAATCCATGTTGCCCTCAAACCAATTTATTGTGTCTTCTATTATAGGTTCAGTTATATACTTAGGACAATCACAAACATCTAGCACACCTACACAACTTGTAGATGCATGCCTATAACGTAATGTGTGTATTTATAGCTAATGCACAGTATGTTTTGTGTATTGGCTAGATTTAAAAGTTCAACTATTTTTATTGCCAAATTATGTTCTTTTCCAATACCATTTTCATTTTTTGTTCCCTTGATTGCATGTGACAGAGATGCTGAACTTGAAGAGTGCCAATGAGTACAAATATCTACAGCAAAGCAATTGTTATTCCATTACTGGAGTTGATGATGCTGAAGAATTTCGTGTGGTCAAGGTAGGTTTTCATTTTTAATTCAACAGATCATCTCTACCTGTTCATTCATAAAGATATATGATTAGGAATGTGTATTTACATGCATGTGAACTCACTATTTTCAGGAAGCTCTAGAAGTTGTCCATATTAACAAGGAAGACCAACAAAGTGCCTTTGCAATGCTTGCTGCAGTCTTGTGGCTGGAAAACATCTCATTTAGTGTGATTGATAATGAAAATCATGTGGATGTGGCAGATGAAGGTAACACACTGTTGATGATAGACTGAAAAAAAGAAAAGAGAATCTATATGATTGTTATATTATGTTTTTTACAAGTGGTGTTTGCCATGAAGCATTGTGATTTACAAATCATATCGAACATGCATCCTGTTATGAAGAATATTGAGCTATCTTTGTATGTCTGATAGTTCTCAACCTTCTCTTTGGGGGACCTTGAATTATTTATATGCATGAAATCCATTTGTTAGTTCCTTCCCCAGCGTATAAGTTAACAATTTTAAATTGTCATGTGCTGGTCTCCAAATGGGAAAAAGAACTTTGGTCCTTGGATCTATGGGCTGTATAATAATATTTTAGACTATTTAAGTTTACCCTTATAGTTCACTGTCCTTTTTTATTTTTCTGAGTTTTGTGTTCTAAAAGATGCAAATTTCATCTGCAGGTCTGTTTACTATTGCTAAATTGGTTGGATGTAGCCTGGAGGAGCTTACGCTTGCTTTATCAATTAAGAGATTGGACATTAACATCCTTATGATCATTCTCATTAGTCTGCAATCTCAGCTCCAAAGCCTTCCTAGTTCTCCCCCGAAAGGTGTGTCTCCTCAATTTAATTTTAATTGAAATTTCTGGGGTTCTGATGTTTATTATGTACCTTTTATCATCACGTAATTGAATTTTTTAAACTTTTGCTAGGTTGTTGTTAATCCTGTGTCTAGTTAACTTGATAAATTATATTGATTGAATTTTTTAAACTTTTGCTAGGTTGTTGTTGTTCTATCATCTGTGTTTATGGTTGGGCTTCTCATGGCCTCACCTAGGGCTGGGATTGGGCCCGGCCCGTGTAAAATTTATAGGGCCCGGACCCGGACCGGAATTTTCGGGCCGGGCCTAAATAACATTTTTTTAGTTTTGGGACCGAGTTGGGCCCGAACCGTTTTTTTGGGGCCGGGTTTTCGGGCTTTTCGGGCCCAAAAGGTTTTGAAAAAAAATAAAAAAAAACAACAGCAGATTTGTCTCAGATCTGCTCCAAACCCAAATTCGTCAGCCCCCCAAAGCCGCCTAACAACCACCATCCAAAGTCTGGGTTTATCTGTACTGATCACTAATCAGTATACAAAATAATCAGTTTATAGCTTGATGTGAACAAGGGTTCTGAGACTACTCAAGGACGAGAAACCAAAAGCTGCGAGCAAGAAGAGACATGGATGAAAGAGAAAGAATCTCTCTAAAAATCTACAATTGATCTGATGGGAAGGAGGACAAGGAAGAGAAAGAGAAAGAAAAAGAAAAGAGAAAGGAGGGAACTGGGAAGAAGACGAAGAAGAGAAGAAGAGAGAAGGAAAAAATTAATAAAAGGGAGAAAAGGGACAAGAAGAGACAGGAATATCTTGAAAGAAGAGAAAGAAGTGGAGAACGTGTGAATGGAGAACAAAGAAGAGAGAGAATAATAAAATAGTTGTAACAGAAAAAACAAAAAGAATAAAATAGTCAAAGCAATTATACATGAATCGGGCCTTCGGGCTTTTTTTTTCTTCTAATTTTAAGGCCCGAGCCCGGCCCGTTATATAATGATTTCGGGCCGGGTTTTATAAAACTGACAAATTTTTTTAAAGGGCCCGGACCGTTCGGGCCGGTCCCGGGACGGATCCGGGCCGGTTTTCGGGTTTTTGGGCTAAAATCCCAGCCCTAGCCTCACCCATCTTTGCATTCTTGGCAAAGAGGTGAGTACTTGTGTAACGGGATGAGCTGTGAATTTATTCGAGATGTGATTTAGCCGATTTGATTTATAATTTCATGTGCGTTGCAGCCACAATCCTTTTAGGCTAATTGGAGTTGGGTTATCTATTTGGATACTTGCCACAGCCGGGTGTGGTAGTTCATTTAATTTCTGGTCCATTGCAATATGTCGCATTAAGTATGACTAACTTTACACTATGCTTTTCTTTTGGTTGGCTTTGTATTACATCATTAGTATCTCTCTGTGCAAGATACTGAGTTATAACTAGGTTTTGCTATTGTAGGTTGGTTGGAGTCGGTGAGGCATCTTTCATAAGTCTTACAGCTCCGTTCATTGATGACCATGCCCCTGCAGATAAGGTTTGACTCCTTCCTCTACATCTTTATCCTTTCATATTGGTTTTCATAATTAGAAATAGGGATTATGGCTAGAACTAAAAGGTATAAAAAATAAAAAGAAGAAGAAGAAAATGATACAATTTCTAATATGCTCTTCATGATGCTCCTAATTTTGTTGAGTATTTGTTCATTGTGGGTCCATAAATCAGCATGGCTGGCAATATTTTACATGTGTATACTGACTGGAGTTGCTATAGGCTATGTTTCCGGCGGATTTGTAAGTTTTAGATGTGTCAATCTATCTTCCTATCTTTTTAATAAATATGGATCTTTGTTGTTTGAATTTGGAATGTAATTTCCTTTATATTTTGAGTTGGTGTTGGAGCTTGTTAATGGGAGGCTAATTAATATAATTTTAGATATAGGTGCAATTTGCAAGCAGATTTTGGAATGCAGAATGTATGTTTGTTAGTTTTCATCCTAAGAGAAATTCATTTGCCTTTACAGCCTCTTTCATGGATTTCTGACAATGCTCCACAGTTGAGCATTCTTTGATTAAAATTTAAAAGCTCTAGTATCCCATCAGCTGGTGAAACTTTGTTGGATATCCATGACATCGATGATAAAATCAATTTCATATTTTAGGTTCTGTAATGATGGTGCTAGCCATACACACATCCAGAGACTAGTTTCTCTCTCTCTTTCTTTCTCCTTTTTTTTCCCTTCTTCTTTCTCTACCCACCAAACTACAGAACCAATGGACCCGGCAAATAGCTTATTTTTGTTCCTTCTTTCCACCAAAAAAATTTGTTTCCTCCCTGAAGGTTCCCCTCCACCGTAAATATTGGCATTTCTCAGTGGCATTTCTCCCCATATTTTAGAGGTTATTTCCTTTACAGAGGTAATGGGAAGTTTTTAGTACCACCTAAT
Source organism: Rosa multiflora (assembly GCA_002564525.1). Lineage (NCBI taxonomy): Eukaryota > Viridiplantae > Streptophyta > Magnoliopsida > Rosales > Rosaceae > Rosa > Rosa multiflora. The sequence continues at coordinate 118,492 of BDJD01002263.1, forward strand.
GGCAACTAATTTTCATTGCAAAGAATCATCTATCATATAAACTAATTATATCTTCCGTATTTTCTCCTAGCTCGTACATGTTCTGAATTACTCTTAAATTTTTTATATAGCATACCTACTTTTATATTTAACTTGAGAAATCATCAGTTCTTTTAGCTGCGTGTTTATTAGTGCTTTTACAGATTTTAGGGTAATCATTATTAGGAAGCTAATATATAAGCTTCTTTTGGTGTGTTTTAGTCCTCATCAAGTATGATAATTTTATTTCTTCATGGCTATTGATATGTAGTCCAAATTTTTCACTGTAGTAGATATGTATTATAATAACATTATCCTTTAACTCACTGCCTAGGTGGGAGAGAGCATCAATTGGCGTTGAGCATTCTGGGGAGAGGCCCTTCTAATGCTTCCCTCTGCTGTCTTGGTTTTTGCGGTGAAACCATTGCAGCTGAAAGGTGCCTCTTTACTTGTGCTGCATCATCTTTAATAACTATTTTAGTTTTATGATCCCTCAGAATTTTAACATTTGAACTAACTTGTCCTTTAGGTTTACCTCCTACTGAATCGACAGAGTTTTTGGAATCTATTGAAACTAGTCCTTTAATAGCAGGTATTGCAGGTTCTATTATTGTTTGGCAATGCTGGTTTACATTTTCACATGGAAATATATTATTATATCATCTAGTTCATTATCGGGGAGAATACTGGCTCTGCAGTTTTGTTTACTAGAATTCTAGGTAGCAGTTAGGCTGAATCTTACCTATATGGCCGTTTAGTATGCAAACCCTTTCTAAACTAGTAATTGGGAAACATCCATGCTAATCCAGAAAGATAACAGCCTATTCGGACTCTTCATATTCTTAATATTTCTGTGTCCCTTGTTAAATTTTTAATACAGAAAGTGTGTGAGCAAACATAAATACATTGTTTCTTGGATTCTGATTAGCTTAAATCTACAGAATCAGATATCCCAAATATAAATGGTTGTGTGACAGTTGACTACGATGAGACTTCTTGGTAAGTACTAAATGCTAATTACATCTATCCTTTTCATGCCCTTTTCCCATTATTGTTTATATACACTGGCTATCCTTGTTTTGAGAAAAGTAGTATTAACAAAGGTGAAAAACAGAGAGACACATACAATTTAATGGGGAAGGAAGGAATAAAATATAAAATAAAACAAGAAAGAAGTTTACAAATTGAGAGGAGCATGAAAATGGAACACCAAAAATCTTTTAACGAGGTATGTTCTGTTCTGTAGGAGAGTTTGACGACCAGGCCAACTGGCTTGTTAATATCTCTCTGGCAAATATAAACCTTGATTAGTTATGTCACTTGATTTAAAACCACCACAAAGTATTATTAATGTTGATCCACCACGGAGTCCATCACAATTTGTTCTATACACTCAAGTCATGAGGGAAAAATAACAAAAGGTTTTGCCATTACTTGCAAGTCAAATACCTTTTCCATTTCACATCTAGAAACATAGTTCTCGTAATTTCATATTGAGAGACAGATGTTTCAATTAATAGATTGGACAGGTGTTAGACATATTTAACCTCTTGGATTTACTGCTTTAAGGTATTTCTCCTCAACCTAACAGCAAGGAGTGTGGCTATTTTATCATGCGATACATGAGAGACCTCATTGATGATAAAGACTTTTCATTTGTTAACATGGTATTATTAAAGCTTTCTTATTCTGTTTGCATTCCAATGAGTTTTTTTATGGTAATTTTGACATGGGTTACTTGATCTTCTTTTTTCAGTGGGAGAGAAGCAAACCATGTTTATATCCAAGTGGATATTGATGAGATGAGGAATAAGTGGGCTAGGTTTGTGGTTAATAGATACATGTAGGAGCCATCGCATATCTTTTTGGAAAGCATGATGAATTTTTGCTTATGCTGATAGATATCACATGAAACACTTATCAGCTTTTGATTCATGCATTGGTCTAGCTAGACTAGGAATGCTTTCTTTCTTTGTTTGGTAGTTTAATTATCTACTTTGGATGTTTAGTTGTGCTTGACAAATTCAACTTATATAGTTACACTAATGATATGGATCAATGTGGCTTTATATGTATTGTTCATTTGGTAATGTACTATTTTTGTGGTAATATATATGCAACATTGTTTCTGGAAAATTGTTCCAGCTAGTTGGGATATGATTGAACAAACAACAGTTCACAACCAAGTTGTGAGAACTAAGTTCAAATAACAGACCCTAAAATAATCACACAACTGGTTTATAATGCTCACACAATGGTTGATAAAAAGAATATGTTGTCTGAGTTCTCCTCACACAATTCGATAAGGCAATCTCAGTTGTCCAAGGTTTAGTCATACAACACAATACAAAATAATATGTTGTCTGACTGTAAAATGATTCAAAATTAAGGCTTCTTGTACAACAGTTACTAGATGTTAGCCAATTCGATTACAATATTCACACCACATTTAAGACAATATAGATGTTATCTGAACTAAAACCAACAACAGAAAATAACAAAATTCTGTTGTGTGAGATTCATAACACAACAGAAATAAAATTATCCCTGTTGTCTGAATCAATCAACAGACAAACATATATCATTTCATTGAGTTGTCTATTACTTATATCAGACAACAAAGAAAAAATTCTATCTGTTGTGTGTTATGAATCTCAGACATCAAATAAACAATATAGTTTTTGTGTGTTATGAATCTCAAACAACAGCTAAATTTCATTTTCTGTTATCTGAATGGCCATGTCAATGCCGAGGCATCCCCGCATATGCCATGCCAGGCACATGCCTGCGCAGAATTCGTACAACGGAAATAATTATCTGTTGAGGAAATGAATATTGGACAACGGTGAAATCACCGTTCTGTGATTTTTCAATCACACAACACTCATTTAGACCACAGTGAGGCTGGTCAACACACAACTCCAAATATCTGTTTTCTGATTAACTAATTATAGTAGTGCTCTTGGACCTCGAGTACTTACCCACACAATGGAGCATATATGGGTTTCGGGTCTTTTTGACAACTCTCGCTTTCGCCGCCTTGGCGACTCTAGGTCTGAAACGCCTAAATAGCTTGTGATTCAGAGAAAGAGGTTTGGGATCTGTAATTGGGAGTTGGGCCACAAGAGTGGGGACTGAGGGTGACTGAAAGGTTGGAATTGAAGGAGCTGTTAATGCTCAAAGTCCGGCGGTAGCCGATTCTTCGTTTAACGAGGGTCCGGTGGGCAGACCGCTACTCTGAGGATTTGATGACTTCCGCTTGCTGTAACACGAGAGACAGGGTGTCAGAGGGAGACCGCGTTGGGTGGTCTTCACTTCTCCGATGCTTAAGTCAGTCACTGTATATGGGCAGCATAGCAATAAATGAGTAGTAAATGCGTAATTAATGAGGAGAGAGGAGAGAACCTGTTATATGTGAGGAGAAGGTTGATCTTCTTCTTGTTTTTGATGTGGGACTGATGTGCTTCGACACCCAGCGTCTGGAGCTTCTGATACCAACTTGGCGAGGCGAATGGCGGCGAGTTAGCTATGATCTGGGGGCGATCCCGGGCTCTGGCAGTAGCCCGCCTGGCTGTGTCTCCGCAGGTCACCCACTTGGTGAGATTCGATACCTTTGGCGGTACAATGGGCATGGCTCATTATAGCTAATTATGCTTGCAAACGTACATGTAGGTACAAGTCCCCTAAGTCCCCAGTCAAGAAGGGCAATCTTGGTTGGGGAGTTGAAGGGCAACCATAGACTTACTGAGCGAACGCATTATACCCTTTCGGGTGGGCCCCTTCTAGGCCCGCCAGGGAGTCCCCCACTCCCTAGCCAAGACAGACCTCCGGATCGTCGGAAAATTGTTTGTTGAGGGGAAGCTGCGCGGAGCAAAGGGTGTTGGGTAGCGAGCCCAATCTTAGTACCCAAGTGACGGGGGTCAATGTACCGGATCAAGGTCGTCTTAGACTATTGACAAGTCCCCGTGTCCCGTAGGGACATTCTGACAGTAACACTGCGTGGCGGTCGTCGTCAGAGTGAGGCGTAGCCTCTGTATTCGCCGCTGGCGGATACCCCCCGCTAGCTATAGCAGGAAACAGCGTCGCGAGGACCTGTTTTGCTGTAGCTATTGAGCGGAGTAGCACTCAACAGGACACTGGGTGTGCAAGACGGAGGGAGCTCTGCCACCAGTGTCACGTGTAGCAGAGGCTGCCTGTTGCAAGTTGATGAGTGGAAGTTCCGTTTAACGGGGATTCGCTCAGCGGACGTCCATACTTTGGAAAATGACGAGCGAGAACTTTCGCTAGATGGGTTGCGCTCAGCGGACTTCGATACTTGGAAAGTGACAAGTGAGAAGTTCCGCTAGCGGGGTTTCGCTCACCGGGGACTTCGACACTTGGAAAGTGGCAGGTGAGAAGTTCCGCTAGCGAGGTTGCGCTCAGCGGACTTCGATACTTGGAAAGTGACAAGTGAACGTTTGTCATGGTGAATTTCTGCGTTGGGTATTTCTGTGATGTTGTTCGTTGACGTGCTGTGAGGGTGTGAGAGTGGGTTTGGGGGTGGGTTGCTGTGTTTGACAGAGTTGGGGCTTTTAGGAGTTTGCTAGATGGTCGAATCTGGGTTTGAGTACTTGTTCTTGTTTTGGTATTTTCTGGGTAATTGTTCTTGATGTTCTTGGGTACCAGCTGATATAGGTATAGGTTAGATCTTGTGTGAGCTGACTGATTTAGGTTTTAGGGTTTTTGGATGGCCGACGTCATAGAGATTTCGAGCAGTGAGGATTCCGGATCTGGAGTGTCGTTCAGCGCGGCGGATAGAAATTTTATTGACTCGTTGCGTCAGTCAGCCCGTGCAGGAACCTCACTGCCAGAACCGCTAGAGGTTGAGCCGCTACAGACCATACCGTGGGACGTAGTTATGGGTCGTGCACCGCGTCCAGAGAGTTCTAGGGCAGGGGAGGCTGCCGCTGCCCACACTATACACTAGGAGCGCTTAGAAAGCAATAGTGCAGCCAGCGGCTCCGCTAGGGGGGGAGATGTAGCGGGAGAGGATACTGAGTCGGCGTGGGTGTTCGAGGACGGCACCCCCGTTGATGAGGCGGGAGGTAGGATGACTGTTGTTGCCTTCAACCGGCTGAAGCGGGTGTTCAGGTTGCCCGGCGTGGTGAAGCTGCGTCCGCCGACGGTTGAGGAGAAGGCCTCGATCCTGCCAGTGGGCCACGCCGCCGTGCACTAGGCCATATTCCTCGAGGGAGTGACCCTGCCGCTGGTGCCAAACCTTCAGATCTTGGTGTGCGAGTTTGGCATTGCCTTTGGGCAGGTCTGCCCCAACATGTGGAGGTTGCTGCTGGCGCTTCTACGAACTGGTGTATGTGAAACGTCGGGGTTACAGAGGGCAAGTAAACCTCAGTCGTCGCCAAGGAGCGCCCAAGCTGATCGAGATCCTGAGGGACTCAATGTCTTATTGGCGGGGGACCTTCTGTGTTGCCACGACGGGGTGGGAGTACCAGGCGGGGTCCAACGAAGGGGAGCCGGCGTTTAGGATTAAGTCGGAGTTTCAGCCTATTCGAGATTGTTTGTCGGTCTCCGCCGAACATGTGTGGCAGCGTTTCTTTTTTTTTTTTTTTTTTTTTTTTTTTACGGCCTTATACTTCGCACTGATAATGGCCTTTTTGTGCAAGGGGGTTGCGGTACACCCTAACTCGTGAGGAAGAGTGTCGGGTGGCGCGCATCAGAGGTTGCTGGCGGAATCGCAATTTGCTGGACTTCCGTGGCCTTACAGGCTGGGAGTTGTTGGTGGATCAACAACTGACTCGTGCCGTTGGTAAGTACTCTCCGCTGTACCGCACCTTTATAGAGATTGTTGCATGCTGACCGTTATTTTTTTTTTTTTTTTTGTAGAAACTCCTACGGGGAACAAAGCAAGCCGTGACGCCTTCGCGAAAGCCATAGACCGTATCGAGATCAACAATTTCTTGGAGGCCATGTACGCTTCCGGTCTGGCTGCGCAGAAGACAGTGGTGGACCCAGAGATGCTGGCGCTGAGCCCGTCCGAGGTTCCCATGGTGCTGCCAATGCCGCACCACTCTCATCTTGGTGGTGACAAGCTGCCTGCTGTCCAGGCTGGGACCGGCGCGGTGAGCGAGGTGGCGCAGCAGAAAGAGAGAGCGCCGGCCACACGGCGCGGGGTGCAAAAGAAAGCAATGTGCCCAGCGGAGGGTGTCACCATAGCGGGGTTGGAGCCGCCGACGAGAGGTTCAAGGCCTGCCGTCTCTGGAAACAGGCGGGTGTTTCAGTGAAAACGCCGTCAACCCGACTGCAGCGGGGAAGAGGAGGATGTCGTGGAGATAACTGGGGCCCGCGAGCAGCCGAAGAAGGCAAGGCAGGCTCTGCCCGAGGCTCCTGTTGATGTGGCGAAAGCGGCAGGTACGAGTGACCTGGACTCATTTGCCGCTTAAGCCGAGTTCCTGAATGACTGTGAATGGGAGTTCCTGTATCACCTCTGCGAGCGGTTGGGGTTCGGCGGCCTGGAGGGGATTGTTCGAACAATCGCCGTTAACCAATCGCCCTTCAGCACGGCATTTGGGCACGTCACCGTTGGACTGCATGAAATGTTCCAGGCGGCGTCAAGACAGCCCCAAGTTGAGCGGGAGCTCAGGGAGGAGGTGGCGGGCCTACAGAGGGACTTGGGGGAGGCCCAGGAAAGGTTGGCTGATGTCGAGCGACGCTTGACAAAGGCCGACTGTGATGCGGCAGACGCTCGTGGCAAGCTGGCGGTTGCCATTGAGCGGGACTTGGAGCGGAACGAACAGTTCTCCAAGTTGGAGCAAGACATGTCCCTGCTGCGGGATAGGGTGGCCTCCAAGGATAAGAAGGTTGAAATCCTTCAACGGGAGTCTGCCGCCAGACAGGCTGAGGTTAAACGGCTGAAGAGTGAAGTTGCCCGCCTTAGCACTGAGGGGAGCTGCGCTGCGGCCGCCGCCGTGGAGTCGTACAAGAAGTCGGCAGACTATAAGAAGGGATTGACCGAAGCAGCGAAGGCCGGTGCCATGGCTAATGTGGAAAATCTGTAGCAGAAGGGTGCCATCGACTGGGCGAAGGCATCGATGCCGGTCGTGCCGCCAGTGAAGAAAGCTCTGCCGACAACAAGTACTGCCCCTGTTCATGTTGAAGTTGCCTGTTCTGGTAGTGGGGAGAGTGGTGGACTCCCAGAGGGTGACTCTCAGCGGACTCCTACCCAGTCTGAGGTGTCCCGTGCTGGGTTCCTGGAGGGCCACACTCGGGTGGATGGCACAATAGAGACCCCCAGTCCCACAGCCCGAGGGTCCGACTAAACAAGCCGCTCATATCCGCCATAGGCCGCTGGTGGAGATGCCGAAGGTAGCAGAGCCGACCCCGCCAATCCCTGAAATAGGAGTAGAAAAAAAAATTTGTAGCCACTAAGGCGTACCTCATCTGATGTAAAGATCAGCGCTTAAGTTAATGAATTTTCAGAGTTTGGTTATTTTGTTTTCAATGTCTTGTACCGCTAGACTTTTGACAATTTTTCTTTTGCCAACAAATGAAACATTAAAGGAATTAAAATTGATCCAAGTGCACAGTGTATCTGACGTGGTCCGTTGATCGGCGTTGCCAGTTGCCCTTAGTGCTAGACTTGGTAACAATGGTCTGAATAATTCCTTGTTTCATTGATAGCTGACTGATCAGCGTTTTACAAAAGCGGGGTCGTACCCGTTGGGTAGCTTCCCTTAGCTAAATATTGAACAAAAATTTAGCTAAGTCAAGATGCTCTTGGATAGCTGCATGACTATTTTTAGTAATACCGAAGGTGTTCGGTATTCCAAGGGCGGGTCGTTGTGACGCCATCCTTGTCCATTAAGTAGAAGGTGCCTAGGCTAACGACTTCTACAATTTTGTATGGACCTTCCCAAGTTGGGCGGCGTTTTGTTGGTGGTGGTATGACTTCCTTCATTACCCAGTCCCCCAGTTGGAGGTTGCGGGCTTTGACCCTGGCGTTGTAGAAACGCGATACCCGTTGTTTGTTCTGGAGATTGTGCAAATGGGCTGCGTCTCGTTTTTCCTCTAGGAGATCCCTGTCGAGGTTGACGCCTTCGCTGTTGGTCTCAGGGCAGTAGCCTTCGACCCTAGCGGTTGGTTGGGTTACCTCGATAGGCAGGATAGCCTCAGTTCCGAACATCATATAGAAGGGGGTTTCACTCGTGGCGGAAGTTGGGGTTGTTCTGATGGCCCATAGAACTTCTGGGAACTTCTCCGCCCATAAACCCTTGGCCGTATCGAGCTTCTTCTGTAAGAGCTTCTTGATTATCTTGTTTGCCGCTTTGACCTGGCCATTGGTCTGGGGGTGGCGACTGACGCAAAACGCATCTTGGTGCCCAGGTTGGCGGTGAAAGAGATGAGTTCCTTGTTATTGACCTGTGTGCCGTTGTCCGTGATGATTGTATGCGGAACACCGTAGTGACAGTAGTTGTTTTTCCAGAGGAAGTGAATTACTTTGGCTATAGTTATTACCGTCAGGGGTTCCGCCTCTATCTACTTGCTGTTGTAGTCGATGGCGACAATGATGTATTTGAACTGACCTTTGGTGGTTTGGAATTTTCCCATCAAGTCTAGGCCCCACGTTGAGTGAATCCAGGGACCGATGATAACCGATAGTGGTTCCGCCGGGGCATGTGGGAGATCAGCATATTGTTGGCATTTGTGACAAGATTTTGATATCCGCCGGGGGTCATCACCAAGCGTAGGCCAAAAGTAGCCCTGTCGCATTGTACGATTAGCCAAGGATCTGGCGCCTGAATGATTTCCGCATTCTCCGCCATGTATTGTTGCCAGCACGACCTTTCCCTCCTTTGGGGTTAGACAGCGGAGGTTGGGGTGAGTGAATCCCTGGCGGTAGAGTTTTCTGTTCTGGATATTGTAACAGGTTGCTCTCCGCTGGAGCTGTCGCGCTTTGATCTTGTCCTCTGGCAATGTCCCGTTGCGCTTATACTGAATAATTTTGTCCATTCAGCTAGGATTGGGCTCAATGTTGAAGATCTCCGCCAGGGTTTTTGTGATACTTGGTCTGTCCAGACACTCTACCCTTGTGTCCGCTGGACTTTTGTGTGGCTGGGCGGTTGCCAGTCTTGCCAGTGAATCAGCCTTGGCGTTCTTTTCCCCGGGGATCTGTGTGATGGTGTGGAACTTGAATTTTTTGAGCAGTGTCTTGATGTACCCTAAGTATGCCGCTAACTGCTGGTCCTTAGCCTGAAAACTGTCGTTGACCTGGTTAACTACCAACTGAGAGTCGCTGAAGATGTTAACGCTGTCCGCCCCTGAATCAATGGCGAGGAGTAGGCTGGCAATGAGTGCTTCATATTCTGCCATGTTATTAGAAGCTTTAAAGTTGAATTTTAACGCGTACTCGACGCTGAGTCCCCCTGGTCCTGTTAAGATGATTCCGGCACCGCTGGCCTTGGCGCTAGCGGAGTAGTCCATGTGTAGGTTCCAGTCCGACTGCCGGGGAGATTGCTCCTTAGATACCGCCATCTCCATTCCTGGTTGTGTTCCAACCTTAGATTTGGGTTGCCGTTCGGTGAGCTCAGCGATAAAGTCTACCACCGCCTGACCCTTCATGGCGGTTCTTGGTTTGTAATTGATGTCAAATTCGCTGAGCGCAATGGCCCACTTGCTGAGGCGGCCCGAATGTTTAGGGTTCTGCATTACTTGTCTCAGCGGTTGATTGGTTAACACATGGATTGTGTGGGCCTGGAAGTACTGGCGGAGGCGTCTGGTGGAAACGATTAGCGAGAGAGCGAGTTGTTCCAAGGGAGGGTACCTGGTTTCCACTCCGTTCATGCCTCGGCCGACATAAAATACTGGGAGTTTGTCCTGGTTCTCCCGCCGAACGATGGCGCAGCTTACTGCCGATTGTGATACTGCTAGGTATATGTATAGTGTCTCGCCTTGCACAGGAATGGAAAGTAGCGGAACTGCTGCCAGGTACTCCTTCAGGCCCAGGAATGCGGCATGGCACTCTAGGTTCCAATCGATGACTTTCTTGTGGGTTGTTTTAAGGACTTTGAAAAATGGGGCGCACCTGTCGGTCAGTCTGGAGATGAATAATCGAGACAGGGCGGTTAGCTTGCCCTAGAGGCATTGGACGTGCACCTTCCATTCTGGATCCTTCAAGTCGAGGATGGCTTGCACCTTGTTAGGGTTCGCCTCGATGCCCTGTTCACTGACAATATACCCCAAATTTGCTGGCGGTGACCCCAAAGAAACATTTTTCTGGGTTGAGGCGCATACCGTATGCTAAGAGGATGGTTATTATGATTTTTAGGTTTGCCACATGTCCGCTGGCCTTTATACTCTTAACCAACATGTCGTCCACGTAGACCTCGATTATCTTGCCCAAATGCTCCACGAACATGGCGTTCATCAGTCGCTGATAAGTTGCCCCTGCGTTCTTCAAACCGAAAGGCATGACATTGTAGCAATACAGGCCTTTGTTGGTGGTGAAGGTGGTGCATTCCTGGTCGTCGGGATACATCTTGATCTGATTATAGCCGGAGAATGCATCCATCATGCTGAGGAGTTCGTGTCCAGCGGTTGCATCGACCAGTTGGTCGATGCGGGGTAGTGGGAAACTATCTTTTGGGCATGCCTTGTTAAGATTTTTTAAGTCAACGCTCATCCTCCACCTGCCGCTAGCCTTTTTGACCATCACCAGGTTGGAAATCCACTAGGGATAGATGACCTGGCGGATGAACCTAATGCCCTGCAGTTTGGCAACCTCCTCTCTTATAGAACGGTACTTCTCTTCGTCGAAGGCTCTGCACTTCTACTTGATAGGGTAGAAGGATGGTTTGATGCTCAACTTGTGTGTGATGATTTCAGGGGAGATACCTGGCATGTCTGCATATGACCAGGCAAAGACCGTAGCGTTGTCACGTAGGAACTGAGTGAGCTCTGCCGCTAGCTCTGGGTCTAATTGAGTGCCTATGAGGACTGTCCGCTCGGGGTGCTCATCAGAGATGCTGACGACCCTTAATGATGTTTCCGGGTTGACCGGCTCCTTCCTTACGTACTTCTTTTCGTCATCCCTGGGTCCTCAAAAATATTTGGTGGCGGTGCCTGACTGCCTACCTCTAGGATCTCGTGGCGGAGGGTTGATTATGCTATAGTAGTTGAATAACACTCGCGTGACAACTGTTGACTTCCCCTGACATAGCCTGTGCCGTTGGGTGTGGGGAATTTCATGAATAGCATGTATCCGGAGATGATGCACTTGAGTTTATTGAGTGCTAGCCGACCAATGATGGCGTTATATGAGCTAGAACAATCGACAATTATGAACTCCGTATGTATCTCAGCCATACATGGACTAGTACCGATAACTAGCCGCATATAGTCAGAACCCAGTGGTTGCGTGACATCACCGGAGAAGCTGAGCAGTGGTTCATGATCTTGGAGTAGTTTTCTGTTCCGTTTAAGGTCGTTGTAACAACCACTGAATATAACGTTAACAGCGGATCCGCTATCAACCAGGATTCTTCCTACTGACCTTTTGCAGAGGATGGCGTCGATCAAGAAAGGATTGACATGGGGCATATGCACTCCGCATTCCTCCTCCTCTGAGAAGGTAATATGCTCCCAACTAGACCTTAGGAGTTTGGCGGATCTTTCGTAGCGGATGTTGCAGACTTCCTTTGGGTGATTAGCCCGTGCATAACGCTTACTAGCCCTGTGGGACATGTTGGTGATTGGAGCACCCCCTTCAATGGTGTTGATGCGGCCCAAGGGTTCAATGTCACCGATCACAGGTGGTGGTTGGCGCACCTTGAATTGTTCCATCTTGCCATCACGGTACAAGGTCTCCATGGCCGTTTTGAGAGCGTTGCAGCTGTTGGTATTGTGACCGATGTCCTCGTGGTATTTGCACCACTTACCGGTGTTTCTTGGCTTTCCCGTTTTTGGGTATCTTCCAGGGGGCGGCGGTGGGATCTGATCCTTGCACTGATTGTATATTTCTTCATATGAGGCCGTGAGGACTGTAAATACTACATACCGCTGGGAAGACTCCGTATGTTTGTTGCGGTTGTCCCCATGGGATGGGCGGATTCCCTTGTAGTGCTGGTCCTTCTGCCGCTTGTTCTGGTACTGGCCCTGCTGCCACTCCCTCTTTTTGTTAGTTGGCGGTGTGGAGGTTCTGTTAGCGGTCCCCTGCTGGCTGGAAGAGGGTTGTGTCGACTTTGCTAGTGCTGCTGATGGCGGTAGGGTTTCTCCATATGTGATGAATTATGCTTGGGCATGAATGACTGCCTTACTCATAAGGTGGTCGTATACCGCATTTGGGTGATTGTAGTTGAGGTGATAAAGGAATGGCCCTTTGAGGAGTCCCTGCCTAAAAGCCGCCGAAGCTATTGTTTTATCAAGATCACGGCATTGAGATGCCGCCGCTCGCCACCTCATGACGAACGCCTTCAGTGTTTCTTCTGTACCCTGCTTGACATTGAACAGTTGGCTTGTATTATGGTGTCCAGCAGATAGTAGGATGAACCGAGAAAGGAAAGCGTGTGACAATGCCTGAAAAGAGTCGATGGATCCTGGTGGGCACTCGAAGAACCAGTTCATTGCCTCATTGTCCAGCGTTTCGCTGAATAAGTGGCACATGGTGGCATCATCGAATCCTTTGTTGTTGGTGACCTTCTTGAAGGTGTCCAAGTGGACGAAGGGATCAGTCTTACCGCTATAATGTGACATTTTTGGAGTCTTTGCGTATGCTGGTCTGACAGCCTGCAGAATCACAGTAGTGAATGCTCATAGCCTGGATGCAAAAGGTGGATTTGAAATTGGCGCTGGGGTGCCTGACTCCGCTCGAATCAATCTTTGCTCCAACTGCTGCATCCTTTCCAATATCTGAGCGGTTGCATCGCCGGCGGGACCTAGCCGGGTATCCTGCTAAACTGATCCCCGCCTAGTTCTTGCTTTAGGCCTTGAGCGGTGGGAGTGCAGTGATGACTCTGCCTCATGTTCCAACATTGGCTGGGGCACAAGGGGCGGTTCAATTCCCTCTAGCTCTAGTGGGCGCAGTGGGACCTGCATGTGTACGACTGGTGCTGGTATCAATGCTCCGGTACCAGGTCGGCTATGCCTGGTGCTCCGTGACTGCTCGCTTCGCGCAGGGTTGGTGGTTGCCTCCAGCGTTCTCTTTAGCTCGTCAAACCGTGACACGAGCGTGGCCACTTGCTTTTGGGCTTCGGCCTTTTCTTTTCGTTCTTGTTCACGCTCTCTGTTTGCTTTGTGAAGATCCGCCAATGCCAGCTCATATAGAAAGGCAAGGTCTTGGCCTGGGGGGCTGCTGCTGCTTGGGTTTGTCTCACCGCCGGGGTTGACTGGGGTGGTGAACAACGCCCGGTTAATGCCTACCGCTGGGTTGGTGGGTTGGGGAATGGTGGACTGATCTGCCTACTTTTCAGCGTTTCCCCCGCTATCGTTAGTCATGGTGATTGTGGCGGGATGACCTTTTGTTCAAGGGTTCCCACAGACGGCGCCAATGTTAATGCTCAAAGTCCGGCGGTAGCCGGTTATTAGTTTAACCCGGGTCCGGTGGGCGGACCGGTACTCTGAGGATTTGATGACTTCCGCTTGCTGTAACACGAGAGACAGGGCGTCAGAGGGAGACCGCGTTGGGCGGTCTTCACTTCTCCGATGCCTAAGTCAGTCACTGTATATGGGCAGCATAGCAATAAATGAGTAGTAAATGCATAATTAATGAGGAGAGAGGAGAGAACCTTTTATAGGTGAGGAAAAGGTTGATCTTCTTCTTGTTTTCGATGTGGGACTAATGTGCTTCGACACCCAGCGTCTGGAACTTCTGATGCCAACTTGGCGCGGCATGTTAGCTGTGACCTGGGGGCAATCTCGGGCTCTGGCGGTAGCCCGCCTGGCTGTGTCTCCGCAGGTCACCCACTTGGTGAGATTCGATACCTCTGGCGGTACAATGGGCGTGGCTCATTATAGCTAATTATGCTTGCAAACGTACATGTAGGTACAGGAGCAGAATGGTAAATAGGTGGTGTAGTCATGGTTTTGGTGAAGATGAACGGAGAATGAACACTGGTAATTGATGGGTCATAGGAATGGCGTTGTGAAATCGATGGGTATATCCAGGGATTTGGGTAAGAATGAGGTGAATGGTAAGTGTGGGTTGATGGAAATTGATGAGGGAGTAAGTGGCCATTGATGATGGTTTGGGAATGTGGTGGTGGTGGGTAACTTGGTTGCGATGGAAATTGAGGTGGTGGTGGGTAGCTTGGTTGCAATGGGAATTGGGAAGGTGGTGGGTAGCTAGGGCTACCGGGAGGGTGAGAAGTATGCATGCTGTAACATGCGCCGGAGATCCCACCGTCGGACTCACCGGAAATAGGCCCAGTTGCGGGCTCTGATACCAGTTGTTACTATTCCCAGGATCGTAACCGGAAAATAACATCTTAAAAGAAGGAAACTAGAGAAAACGAAAGGAAATAAGTAAATGAAAAGCTTCAATATTCTTCAATGTCTTTGTTACAAGTCCTAGTGCTATTTAAGCAATGAAAATAACTAGAAGTAGTGGACTCCTGAAACATAAGGCCAAAATAAGCCTATACAAGAATGATAGTCCATATAAAAGTATAGAATCATAACACTTTCACTACATAGTCCAACACAAATTCGTCACTCATCTCTTGTTCTAAAGGGGAAATCACAGTTCCAGAAGCTTTGTATGAAGCTGAACATCTGCGGTCTCTCTTAGTCATTGGAGGTTTTGGTACGGTCAACAACCAAAGCAAATTATTTTCAAGTTTTGTATACTAGCGTATGCTAGACTTGAAGAGGTGTTATATAGATGATTTGCCAAGATCTTGGGTGGCTTGATATGTTTGAGGTATCTTGACATGTCTTACACACGCATCTCTATGTTACCTCAAAGCGCAAGTAATCTCTGTCTTTTGCAGACTTTAAACCTTGTTGGTTGTGGTCGCCTTAAAGCGTTACCCTTTTTGGGAAATATGATCAACCTGAGACATCTCAATATAACCGGGTGTAATTGTTTGAATGCGATGCCTTTTGGTATTCAAAGATTACTTCAACTTCAGATATTGCCATTGTGTGTTGTCAGCAGGAACCAAAGGGCACTCACTATGCTTGAACAATTGAATCTTTATGGCGAGTTGAATATCACATACTTGGAGAACACATGCTCCCCAGATGAAGCACAATCAGCTCGATTGAATATGAAGGAAAATCTTGAGTCGGTAGGATTACATTGGGGATCCCAACCTCAGGATCAATCATTTCTGAGACTAATAGGTAAATCCCGGAGTGATGTAGTCAGCTCCAGCTCACATGTAGAGCCACAGCTGTTTAAACATGTGGAAGAAGTCATTTCCAGCTCTCCTGTAGCGCCACAGATGTGTGAACATGTGGAAGAAGTTCTTGACGGTCTGCAGCCACACAATAATCTGAAAAAGTAGTTATAAATGGCTATCCAGGCATTAGATTTGCTGATTGGGCTCTCCCAAAAATGCTAATTATAGTTGATTTGATCAACTGTACAAATTGTCAACATCTTCCAGCCCTTGGGAATCTTCCGCTGCTCAAGACACTATATGCATGGAATGGATGGCTCAAGTGCATTGGTACAGAGTTCTATGGTGATGGTACTGACGTAAGGTTTCCATCTCTAGAAGAATTATCTTAGTGATTTTCCAATTTTGGAACAATGGTCATGTGTAGATTACGGAAATGCATTTCCTCATTTGAGCAAGTTAATAGTTAGAAGCTGCCCAAAGTTACAACAGATATCAGTATCTCAGTCTCTTCAACATTTGGAGCTACGGGATTGCAATCCTACATTGATGTGCATAGAAAATTTAACTTTGTTTAATGTGCTTGTAATAGAAAAAATTCCCTAGCTAAACTCTCTCCTAGAAGGGCTTTTTGTATCAACTCGTCCTTCTTCCCTGGAGATCTTGTCATGTCCTAAGCTTCGTTCACTGCCTTTGAAGATGGGAAACCTTACTGTTCTGAAATCATTGACCATTCGATGGTGTAAAGAGCTATCCACCCTACCCCAGAGTATAGAGGATAAAAATACAAGGACAAAATGTGTTTTCTAGAAAACAGGGATTGCAATGCACGGATCAATCCTTACTGGGCAGCAGAAACCAAAAATAACAAACAGAACACCAAATTTTGGTTACGCAGTGAAAACCTCAAATATGAGATTAAAAACACTGCGGAGCTCTTACTCTTGAGAACCCAAAATAAGAATTAACTTATGATGAAGGATATGTTATTTACAAACTTGCATGAATAGCACTAGCTCGGCTACAATGATTAGAAGAAAACTAATACTAAGTTTGTCATTTGTCTTGAACTCCTTCTTCACTTGAACGATCACCAAATATCGCTCTCCTTCTTCACAACTCCTCTACTGATCTCAAGAGAAGTTATGCATATGAAACAATGATCAAAAACACTTAAACATGGACCAAGTGTTTTGACTCTTGTGAAGACTCAATTAGCAATCATGCAAGAAGCCTCAAGATCTTCTTGCGTTCCAAGTTCTCTTCTTATGCCGTCTGTTTTTCCACCCACAAGGAATAGCTGCCGTACAAAACAAAACAACCAAAACAACTATTTACCCTAATCCCCTTCTACAAGGAAAAACAAATCTTTGTTTAATGTGCTTGAAATGACAAAGGTAACTTACATAGCGGAAGCTATGTAGAAGAAGGATCACCATTAGATGCTGCGCAATAGACACCAGCCCAAGTGTAATGCCCCAAACCGCACCTCAACAGCTTGGGCACGTCACAGTGCCGCGGGGCTCTAAAATATAAACCGAAAGCTCAATTCACATTCTAGAGGACCGCTAGGCATTTTGTTAGAAAACTTTTTGCAAAACACAGCGGAAGCTACCAATATTTTTGAGGTGAAAATCCTTGAATCGTTAGGTTCATTTGTTCGTCTAGACTTGAACTGAATGCTCACTCAAGAGGTACAAAATTTAAGGATTCTTAGCTAGATTTGACCCAAGAATAGTTTCACACAAGTTCCGGGACACAAAGTTTGAGAAATAGAATCTAAAATAGAATCCAAATAATGATTTACCAAACTTGTTCCGCACACCCAACTCCGTCCTCTACTGTCCCGTCACCAGTGCACAGTACCTGCATCCATACTAATGTAGCAGGTGAGCTTTCGTCCTCGCTGCTCAACAGGAACTCTACCTCAACTAGACTCAAAACCAATAAACAAATATTTGGGCTGCCCAGTATGAAAACATATTTAAACCAAATATTTAAAAGAACGACAAACTTTAATGTTTTTCAACTTGAAAACCGATGCATGATGCTTAAATAAATACGGTGCCAAAACCAAGTATTACTTGATGGCCGGTCCCATAGACCCACTACACTACCTTACCTCAAATTAATTTATCACCACGTAAGCGTAGCGAGAGCGTCCACTACCTAGCTACACACATGTACCGGGCCCGTTATTACGATCGGAATACCCGGACGACCGGCGTAACTAACCCTCCGGAGGTTAAGGGGATCGAACCCAAGGAAGTCAGAGCCACCCTTCGCTCTCAAGCCATCACACATTTTCTTACGGATTGGTTAGTATGCATTGCATTTTACATAACCAACCCATACCACTTATCATACATCACATTAATAAAATTTAAAAGAAAATCACCAACCGAGGAGAGTCCTGAATCCCTACCTGGATTCCAACGCTTTCTCTCACGTACTCCGAGAGTCGCTAACCTTCCGTTCCTTGGATAACTGGAGTCCTAAGTTCCGACATTTCGATAGTTAATATCTTTTGAACAATTTATGTGAAATATCGACGATTACTAAATCGTCCAACCAACCTTTCCTGGGTTGACCAGGAGTTGACCAATCGAGATAGGTTCGATAATTAACTTAGATTATCGAACAATTACTTAAAATTGTGATATCGACTCGACATATTAGGTGCACCATAATTTTACTAAGGCCACCCAATATATACACATTTATTTTCTTTACTCACTATCATTTTTACAAAATGCTTATACAAACCAATGTCATAACAAATTCCCAACTTCACGAACAAATAAATTCGAGTATCCTTAGCAATTTCGTCACATAGTAATCGGAATTACTATGGACACCCAACCAACCTTATTCCATTCTCAATTAAGATGTGCCCAAAATACTAAGGACACCCAAGACCACATTTGGTCACTCTTCACAGCCATTTCCTTAATCACAACAAAACTCAATCCTCAATTGCATATCAACACAGAAACAACAACTCATTCACAAGCTCCAAACACCCAGAGTAATAAGACAACATGACCGATTCACAGAGAGACATCAACATCACCGTACCAAGCCAATTTCAATTCCCTAACTTCCGATTACTACTCTAAGAGCAAAACTTGAATCGATATCGGAAATACACCAACCCAAATTCACAACTAGAATTCGACAGAAGAACGATTCTGTTTCAGAATTCCAAATTTACCTTTGAGAATTATAGAATCGTTAACAGAGACCAACTTGGGCCAGCCTAAACGTGAAGCTACCGAGCTCAGTAAACGTCGGGTCGAGCCCACTGAATTTCTCCCTTCAGTTTGAAGTACAGCAAGGACCAAAGCATCACCGTATGCCAATTCAAGGATCCAAGCTTCCCCGGACCTCAACTGTTTTTCCAAGACGCCAGAAACGAAACTAGAAGCCTGGAATCGCCCCTATGGATGGCGGTTCTGTCGATACCCGAACTGACCCAAAACACAAATTCATCAAAACTTAATCGAATTCGAGAACCAGTTAGACCAGCACGTAGAGCGTGAAGAGAGGGTTAGTTATCCTACCTCACACAGCCCTGAAGATCGCCGGAAATTGCAGAAACATCGCCGGAAAGTTCAAACCTTTCAAGCTTCTAATCCTCTCCACAGTCCGTGCATGGACGATCTGAGGCAACAAGCGTGATAACGACGATGAGAGGAAGAGAATAGTGGTCTTGCGTCGTTGATCGGTGGCCGGAGGTGAGATTTCCGGTCGGGTTTCCCTTCCTGATCGTCTCTCTCTCTTTCGGGTCAGAAGCTCCCATCTCTCTCTCTCGAGATTTCTGGATCATTCCTCTGATCCCGGGCCCATTTATAAACTCCTTTATTTGTTTTTGGACGGCTGTGATCAAGCGGTGGCTAATGGACGGCCGTGATCAAGCGGTGGCTAATGGACGGCCGTGATCAAGCGGTGGCTAATGGACGGCCTTGATTGCACCGTTGGTTTTCTTTTTATTTCCTAAAGTCTCTAAACTTCAGAAAATCAAGGTAAATAGCTCGAGTATCCGAAAAATCTCACGAAAATTTTCACGAACTCGTCGTGATGTGTAACTTATTATCCAACTCCTAAATTGAAGATTTCACTTTTGACATTTATCGAGATCGTAAATAAATAACTTGTTGAACGATCTCAATTTAAGCTCGATAAATTTTTCGGGGCCCACACCAAGAAGAATCAATTAGAGAAAGATAGTCCAAGTATCAATACTCCCCCTAAGTGTGATCATGTGATGAGAGATGCAAGAATGAAATGCAAACACACAATTAGTGGGTTGTACCCAAATGCTAAGAACAGATTTAATTCGCATAGATTTTCCAACAAGAGCAATACCACTTAACCATAAACAAGAGTGCAACAAAATAAGTTCACACGAGTGAATTGATTCCAACAATCACAAGGTAAGATAGAGAGTGATCGAGTATTCTATACCTCTTGTTGTGAAGAGTGAACATATCTCAAGATGGGGTGTGTAAAATTTGTGGAAACCTGAAAAGCAAAACTCACATACGAAACATTTTGAAGCACATAATCTTTATTCCCCTTATAATATCATGTGGGAATGATTTTTAATTTTTTCTTTTTGTCTTTCACACAAAGTAACATTTTTGCTCAAGCATACTACAACTCATGTAACGAATATTATGCTAGTAGCTCCCAAGTCAGATGACTTTAGGGTACTAAATGTAACAAGGACATCCCAAAGAGCACATCTACTCGAGTCAATAGTTTCACAATCCACCAGGGTGACCAAACTATTCCCGTTTCTTCCCAATCCTCATATCGTTCATCACGACTGAGGCCTGTTTACTTTGGGAATAGCCTAGCCATGCTCCATAAATCTTTTTTTTTTTCTCACGAAGCAGCAAAAATAAGAAAATATTCCGTACGAGAGTATTGAGAATAGGCCAACCAAAAAATATGACTTACCACCACTTAGAGAGTATGTGTGCATGTGAGGATTCAAGGTGATAGAGAATATGTTGTTTAAGCTCACAATTATAGAGTGATGCAAGAGCAAAATCAAAACGTGCTAGACACCTCATAGCACACAGATTTAAGGAAAAGAGTATGGCCCTTGTCAATCTAAGTTCAAAATAATATGTCAGACACTCGGGGATACAAGCCACCATTTCAATCCTGAATTTCCAGAAACTGAACCTAACAATGCATAAACGTAAAGAAAATGCACCTATACTATCATGAAGACATACAACATGAATGCATGCAAAATGGATCAAGCGAAGTGAGAGTATCAATACTTAGAGCATCCACCAAGGGTGTTTCTAAGTGATTCAAATTGACTTATGTCTAACAGCCTAGTAAACGAATTAGCTAATATGTGTTCAGTAGGAACGAAAGCAAGCTCAAGCATATTATCAAGATTATCCGTATGAGCAGAAAAATGATTATTTGAACCTTTTTTAATCCAGATTTGCTTCTGCTTCAACTTCTGCTCTTTAGGGATTGCAATACGCTATACAATCCTGCTAATCAACTCCAGATGCTCTTTCAGCTCAACTTGCAGTGATGCTGTTGGGCTAATTTTTTATGCTTTTCTCTAATTTTGAGTGACCCTGTGAAGTATATTACACCTAGGACGTATGTGTCCCAATTTTCCCCAATAATGACAAGTGGGAATGAAGCTTTTAGTGTTATGAACGTACCTGGGATGACGCACAAACTTGTGACTGTCAGAACTTACATAAGCATCTTTTTGATGGGTTTGAAGGGCTAAATTTGCCTCTGATCTTTTGGGCAACTTCGGACCAGAATCATTGTTGTTTGAAGCTTGTGACTGATCCAATGAACTTTCACATTCCACACCTTTAACAAAGGTTAAAGGCTTGCAAGACTCACCTTCATAACCTAACCCTTCTTTGTTGCCATGAGTTTTACCAAAGCCCATCATCTTGGAGACCTTTTCAGACCCTATAGAGAACTTATTGAAGCTTTCCTTGACTTTGAGTATCTCATCCTGCAATTTCTCATTTTCAAGGGTTAGTGAAATATTTAGAGTGGACTGAGCCTTGACTTCAACCTGCAAAACTTTAATTTTGTTAATAAGATCACCATGTTCCTTGTCTCAGTCCTTAGACTTGACATCACCCTGCAAAACTTTAATCTTACAAACAAGGTTAGTACGTTCTTCATCCCATTCTTTTAAAGAAGTTTCAAATTTTTGCTCAATCTTTTCTTTTTCCACTCTCAATGATTCAACTTCTTTTTCAAGTTTGTAATTTTTTCTAAGAATTTTTTTTGAAGCATTATACAATTGCTTGCACTTTTCATTGGTTTCTTCATCAAGAGTATCATCTTCCAAGTCAGAATCATCGGATAAATCAATATTAAGAGAGGAAGTAAGAGCAAGATTTACCTCTTCACTATCTGATTGAGACCCTTCATCACTATCACTCCATGTGGTCTTTAAAGTCTTGTTACCACGTGAATTATACTTCTTGTTGCCACAATCAGCAGCAATATGTCCAATTCCATCACACTCAAAGCATTTAAGTTTGTTAGGAAAAATTTTCGAAGAGTTTCCAAAGGAATTTTTGTTTTTCAGAAAATTTTTGAACTCTTTTGTCAACAACGATAAATCCACATTATCATCATCAACATCATCTTTCTTTTTAACAGAGGAGAAAGCAATATTTTTTTTACCTTTTTCTCGGGCTTGATCCTCATCTCAAAGGTTTTGAGATTACCTATAAGTTCGTCAAGATAATAGGTGTCCAGGTCTTGAGTCTCCTCTATAGCTGTCTGTTTGGATTGAAACTTTAATGAAAGAGATCTAAGTATTTTCTTGACAATCTGATGCTCTTCAAAAGGATCACCAAGACTGTGACACTGACTTGTCGCATTCATAAGACGAGCATGAAAGTCATCTATTGATTCATCCTCCCCGATTTGCATGTTCTCAAACTCCAAAACAAGACTCTAAAGCTTCAGACCTCTAACCTTTTTATTTCCTTCATAAGTGACCTGAAGAAGATCCCATGCTTGTTTAGCCGTGTCACAATGGCTAATTCTCACCCTCTCCTTGTTGGATAAAGCTGTGTATAAGGAACTACGTGCCTTAAAATCACAACTTCTATTCCGAACATCCTCTTCTGTCCATTCCTTCTTAGGCTTAAGAACTCTTACATATGTCCCTTCTACTTTCTTTGAGTCTTCAGCCTTGGTTGGGTGTTCCCATCCAGTCTCAACTATATTCCACATATTTTCATCCAGAGAGCAGAGAATGCCCTCATCAAGATCTTCCATTGTGAGTAATCTTCACGTACCATCAAACAAAGGGGGGCAATTTATCGAACTGGAGGCTCTGTTATATTCACGTTCCATCCTTGACCACGGATCAACTGAAAAGTTTTAGAACCTGCTCTGATGCCAAATGAAAATACAAGGACAGAATGTGTTTTCTGGAAAACGGGAATTGCAATACACGGCTCAATGCTTACTGGGCAACAGAAACCAAAAATAACAAATAGAACACCAGATTTTGGTTACGCAGTGTAAACCTCAAATATGAGATTAAAAACACTGTGGGGCTCTTACTCTTGAGAACCCAAAATAAGAATTAACTTATGATGAAGGATATGTTCTTTACAAACTTGAATAGCACTAGCTCGGCGACAATGATTAGAAGAAAACTAATACGAAGTCACTACAACAAATTTGGGCATTAGTGACCAAATTTTAGTGACCAACCTATAATCGGTCATTAATAGAATAGAAATAGTGACTAAAATTAGTCAATGGTCACTAAAGTAGCTGGCGGCATAAATTTTCATATTCCCGCCTAATCATTAATTATTAGTGACCTAATGTATAATTAATAGTGATGAACTTGGATCTGGCCACTACAAGTTTGATTACATTTGAACAAATACGTTGTCGTTTTAGACTTAGTGACCAATTATTTTTTTTTAATGAATTTTCAAGCGGCAAACTTTTATAGCCCGATAAATTTCCCAGCACCCTTCTCTCCAAATTCTGAATTGAAAGCTCCATTGTGTTCTTCTCTCCATCGGGTTGGGTAGTTTAAATCAGCGACTCCATCGGTTATCGACTCCAACTCCACCGGTTATCGCTCCGACTCCAACTCATATCGACTTCTCCTCTGTTCCTATTGGCTTCTTCTTCTTCTCCTCCAATGTATTACTTGATTGTAAGTATTTCTTTCATGACTGAGAGGCTTGTTGAACTAATTCCACTTCATGATTGAGCTATTTGGCTTTAGGTTTTGTTTATTTGGCAATCAAATTGATTTTGGGGTCTGAATAGAGAGGTTTCATGATAAGATTTGGTACTAGAGTTAATTTTAGGGTTTTTAGTGTTTCGGTTTTGATTTTTCTGAAGTGGTTTCAAGATGCTATGTACCTCTTATAAGATAACTATTGCTATTTGATATGTTTAAATATGAAAGAGGCTTTTGTGGAGAGTTCATAAACATGTTTCTTGGCATGAAGTAAATGACAACATATTAATTTTGAAAACTATTGCTACTGTTTCTTTTGAAATAAATGAAGAATCCTAAAATTTTAGTAGGTAATTGGTTATTCTCTGCTAAGAAAATGAGGGGAAACTGCCCCGTGTTTCCACTCTCAATCCTGATAATGCTTATAGGATTGGTTGACTTGGCAAGGTGTTGGAAATGAATGACAGTAGACAAATTTTGTGGATCCCGGTTCTCTGCAGTTAGAAATTTGCTGCATTTCAACTATATTTAGAGAAATTTTCATGTATCTCGAAATTGATTTTCTCTTTTTCTTTCCAGAGGGACCCTTGGACTCATGGAGAGTGAGCAACACAACTAAGTTGTTGTGACATGCTATAGTAGAGACATTGCTACACAGGTGACATGCTAACATGTTTATTTGGATTCTCATTTTTCTGGTTTAGTCATGTTTGGCATTGAAAACCTCACAGACCTATTGAAATGTAAAACAAAGTGTGTTTGTAAGTTCATATCACCACACTCACACTATCTACATAGGGCTCTTGATTTCTGATAACTAAGCCTATTGATTTATTTATATCATTCTAATTAAAGAATTTTTTGATAGGATTTTGATAACAGCGATGCTTGATAAGCTATTGCTAACTTGCTATATGATTTTGATAATTTAGTATATGCATTGTGATAACAGAATAGCTTGATAAGTTGTTTCAATATGCCATCCCTTTTTTTAATTTTTTAATTTGAACTCGTTTTGTTCCGGATTATATTCAAAGGAATTTAACATTAGTATGTTAAACTATTACTGGTCATAGCCTTCATAATATCTTTTGACTTTGGGTTGCTGATTAGTTTATTAGTTGTGCAGCTTGCAACGACTGAATAGGTGCCAGAATTTCTCAATATTCTGCTTGCAAAAGAAAAGAAGGTATGACTTATTTCATTATTGCTTTTACAAATTTTCATTGTTATGAAACAATGTTTATGGTCTATCTTATATTTAAATATAACTAGCCTTCCTGAACGTGCCATGCACGTGCGGAAGGGCGCACTCACGCGTGCAAATATTTTTTCTCATTGGACATGTTAATGTAATTTTCCATTGTTAATAAATTCATAGTTGATTTGATGTGTTGATCTCAGCAATCTCTTTGAACCTGAATCAATTTGGTTTACTCTTTATTGAGCACATTCAATTTAGTTTCGTAAGGAATATATAAAAGCCTCTCACGCATATAGGAAGAGGCTCTTTAGAATTTTCGTTTCACAATGATGAACATAAAACATCATGAAAGTCTACTTGAGCAGTTATATTTTTGGTAGCACTTATATCAAATTGCGTCTTTAGCGAAAATAATGGAGTAAATATCTTTTTTTTATTTTTTGCTCCTGTCAATACTCTATATAAATATATCAGTTGCCATTTATTATCATGAGAATTCCAAATAGATCAATGTTCTGGTAAACGAATGTAATCGACACTCCTTTCGCTGCTAGAATAATTTAAACCAGCTAGGTGTTCCCTTTGTGAGAACTCATGTACAATTTCCATAAGTTTCTTTAAAAAAATATATATCAAAATTCTGAACTCCAAAACCAAACCATTCAAAAGTGTACCTGGCAGATTATCATGCAAAAAATTCATACAATGAACCCAAAAAATAAAAAAAGGAACGAATCTAAATACAAACAGCAATATATGAAAGAACATGTTTAGATCTCAATTTCTCCTTAATTTGTGCTGCATCATGATTAATACACAATTTCTACGTACGTATAGTAATTTCCAATGCATCATATAGACAAAAGAAATTAAACTCGGCTATTCATCTATATATGAATATACATTTTTATAGCACAAACTAATCTTCCATGCCGTAATTGGTTATTCTCTGCTAAGAAAATGAGGGGAAACTGCCCCGTGTTCCCACTCTCAATCCTGATAATGCTTATAGGATTGGTTGACTTGGCAAGGTGTTGGAAATGAATGACAGTAGACAAATTTTGTGGATCCCGGTTCTCTGCAGTTAGAAATTTGCTGCATTTCAACTATATTTAGAGAAATTTTCATGTATCTCGAAATTGATTTTCTCTTTTTCTTTCCAGAGGGACCCTTGGACTCATGGAGAGTGAGCAACACAACTAAGTTGTTGTGACATGCTATAGTAGAGACATTGCTACACAGGTGACATGCTAACATGTTTATTTGGATTCTCATTTTTCTGGTTTAGTCATGTTTGGCATTGAAAACCTCACAGACCTATTGAAATGTAAAACAAAGTGTGTTTGTAAGTTCATATCACCGTTTTTTTTTTCTTTTATTTTGTATTTGTCAATGTCAATAATAACCCTATTTTATTTTCCTTTCTTGTATTTTTTATTCTATAAGGGTGTTTAAGGTAATCCCATTTTTTGGTGAAGCCTTTGACACCAAAAGATGGCCTGGCTTTATAATAGTAGAGATAAAACATAGCCTAGTAATTGTTGGCTAGTAAAGTAATATGGTCCTTATTTGAATAGTTTTCTATTGATTTTTAGTTTTACAGCTTAGTTTTCTATCTCTGTTATGATATTTGCTAGAGTTAGTCTCTATCGTTGATGGATAGGAGTTGGATTCAGTTACGCACTAGGGGAAAGCGAGAATATATCCTTTGATTAAACTTACAGAAGCCATATCCATAAGATTTTTAGTCCTTCTGTTAGTATAGTTCGACATTGCTAGCATTTATGGGATATGCGATGTATAAACATATGGACATGGAGCCATTTTAGCGGATAAGAAAATGACCGTATGTTCTAGTAATCATATGGCCTTTACTTTTCTTCATTTCTCTGTTTTGGTTACCAACTAAAGAGACAAAACTTGGTCATATTGATACTTTTCTTTCTGACATAATATGTATCCATATCTCTCATTGTTTGATGCCAGGGTCTGAACTAATTCCTTGTCCATGCATGGATTGCAATAATTTCGTAAATATAGCCCAGACCAAGTTGAGGATCATTTATATGCAAATGGAATGGCTATGTATTACACTAAGTGGACAGATCATGGAGAAGAAGACAATGATTTTGAACCAGAAGATGATATCATGGAATGTGAAAATGAAGAGGATGTTGATGATGTAGTTGAGATGTTAAATGAGTTCCAAGCTCATGATGATAGTGATTCTCAAGAACATGTCCCTATCATGGAAGAAAGTAAGTTTAGACGATTGATGAGCGATGCTGAGCAAGAGTTGTATCCAGGTTGTCAAAAATTCTCTAAATTATCCTTCATTGTGAAGTTGCTTCATTTGAAGATAATGTTTCGTGACAGCAACAAGTTCTTTATAGCATTACTTGAGTTATTCAAGGAGGCATTATGTAATAACCGCAATTTTCATTTTCGCCTCGTGAAATTGTGCGAATTGAATAAAGTGCTTTTGCACGAATGTTAATTGAAATAATTCATTCTTTTGAATTATCGAGGTTCCGAAACATTTCGTTTTAACAAAAGCTCAAATTATTCGATTCAAGAAAATCGACTTTTTCGACGTACGGAAATTGGGAAAACTTCCTTCATGAAAGTTGTAGAGCTCGTCGATACGATCTCGTACGTATGTAGAACGAAATATTCGGAGTTCATATGAATTTATTACGAATATTTGAAAACTTGAGATTTTTCTATAAATAGAAAAATATTTCTGAAATTTCATAAAAACTCTTTTTTTTTTCTTTTTCCCTATTTTCCTCCCCCGATTTTCTCTCTTCTCTCTCCTCGCCCCCGACGCTTTCTGTCCTTCTGGCTTTTTCTTCCTCCGCTTGCAGCGCCGCCGTCCGTCGACGCCAAGCCACCCCTGAGCCACCACAGCTTCGCCTTGACCTCTCCTAGCTGCTGGACGTGACCTCTTCCACCGGGACGGCCTCAAATCCGGCAGATCGGAGCTGCAAGCTTTGAACCACAAAAGGGTCAACGCCGGTTTTCTCCTAGCTCCGGCCACCAAAACTTCCGATCCTTGGCTTCCTGAACTCGCCTCAACCTCCCTAGCAAGCACCAAGAAGGACTGGACCTGGTTTGAAGGTTTTCACGTTCGTCGGAGTTTGAGTGGTTTAGATCGAAAACCACCTTCAAATCCGGATATCTAGAGTTACAAACCACCTCTTCCTGTGATTCTTGAGCTGGTGAACTTAGATTGAAGTTCTGAACAATCATGAAGGGATCGAAGCGAGTTGTTGAAGTTTTTATGTGGAACGGAGCCCTCGCCGGATTCTGGAATTTTTCCGGCCACCGAAAGCTTCGATCAAGATATCTCGAGTTGTAGAGCTTCGTTTTGAGTGATTCTTGAACCAGTGAGTTCGCCTTGAGGTTCTTAACAACTCTCCAGAAGGGATCAAGGCCTGAGGTTAAAGTTTTTACGTCGAAATCATAGATCGTCGTAGGCATGATGAGACGAAGCAGAGCAGCCTGAAAATGACCGGCATGATGAGACGAAGCAGAGCAGCCTGGCCCCGACACCATTGGCAGTGGTTGGCGGCGGCTCTGCCACTAACTCCGGCGGCCCTTTCCGGCCACCTCCGGGGGTTAAAAATGTGATTTCTTTACATTTTTAGATTCTACTTTTCAATACGATCATTTCGATATATTATACGCAATTTTTGGATATCGTATGATTTAATTATGAATTTGACGATTTCGATTGATTTGATCGTTCGATTTGTGATCTGTGAAGATCAGACCGTCGGATGGACTTGTGATTTTAATATGTTGATCGTATGATTGTCCCAATGACTCTGTGTGGTCATGGGCGAAGATCCGACCATTGGATCTTCGTATAATTGTGAAATGGTGTTTTTGAAGGCGATTCGTGAGAATTCGACCGTCGGATTTTCATATAAATCTGTGGAGATGTTAATAAAGGCGATTCAGGAAGATCTGACTGTTGGATCTTCGTGATAATTTCGGGAGGATGATCCAAAGGGCGTTCCGTGAGGATCCGACCGTTGGATCATCGTATAAATTCGATCTGACCGTTGGATCGTCGTATAAATCTGATCTGACCGTTGGATCGTCGTATAAATCCTATCTGACCGTTGGATCATCGTATAAATTCGATCAGACCGTCAGATCGTCAATTATTTTATTTTATGAGTGTTGGCTAAATTCAAGTCACTTATGATTAGGTGTCTGACGGTTTGATTTGGCGGACGAATTGTGATTCTTATTCGAGTTGTAAGAAGACGCAGCGGGATTAGAGGTGAGTAAACCGCACATGGTTCATTCACGAACCGAAGTTCTAAATATTTGTGTTTATTTGTGGAAATTGTTTTGAATTAAATAATTGTTTTGAAAAATATGAACTCGAGCAACTACGGTTCATAGGGCTAACGCTCACAGGTAAGAAAATGATTTTTTAGTATAAAAAGAATTTATCTCTTTATTTCATGAGATCTTTGGTTGATATTAATAGACATTCCTATGTGAATGTCAATATACATATTTTATTTATGTGAGAAATATATATGTATTGTTGGATTACGGTGAGGGAACTATATATTGAGTGAGGTGTTAAGTTTATTTGTTGAGAAACAATGAACTGTTGATCTGTGGAGATCAATAGGTCACAGGGGTGACCATGGCATCTGTTAGTGAACCACGCTCTTGTACCGAGTTGGTGGTTACTAATAGCATTAAATCGTGAACCACGCTCTCGCGCTGAGTTGGTGGTTGCGATCAGTTAGAGCTCTAGTCTGTCTGCCAAATGCTGAGTGATCTTATGAGGGTAACATGGGGTTACTTGTGACTCATAAGTATATATATATATATATATATATATGAGAGTGAGAAAGTGATGTCGTTTTGTGGTGGTCATTGTGAGATATGATATTACTACAATTTCTATTGCTTGAGTTGAAATTGTTATTTTAAATTTGTGCAATCCTTAAGTTTACTCATACGGGCTGTCAAAAGCTCAACGGGTTTGTGTTGTTGTAATCCCGGTGCACTATTCAAATTGTGTAGCGGGAAATTCTGCAGGTCAGGAGAATCAGGGCTGAGATCGAGCGGATTAGAGTTTTAATTTGGTTTTATAGTAATTGTAAATTGTGAGGTAAGTTATGCCCAATTAGAGCCTTACCAATTTACTTTATACAACTGAGTTGTAATGTTTAACTCGAGGTTTTCAAGATTGAAAACTGAGTGACTTGTTTGTGGTTGTTCTGAGAAAAGGAAAAGGAAAAAAATTCAGAACGTAGGTTTGTGTTATGTTGTTATTTCACGTTTCGAATTCTGATAATGTTGTTCAAAATTCGGAGCGTGACACATTACCTGATAGAAACACATGTCCCAGATCTTATTATGAATCAAAAAAGGTTATTCGTGACTTGGGTCTCAGTTATGACGAGATTCATGCATGTAAAAACGATTGTGTACTCTTTTGGGAGAAGTATGAAGATAAATTGGAGTGTCCAGTATGTAATGAGCGGTACTCTTCTGATAATGGCAAGAAGAAGGTTCCCCAGAAAATCTTGAGATACTTTCCCTTAACTCTAAGGCTGCAAAGATTATTTATATCGAAGAAAACAGCTGTAGATATGAGATGGCACAAGGATAAAAGGCCAAATGATGAGTATATGAGGCATCCTGCTGATTCTCAAGCATGGAAAAATTTTGATCTAAAGCATGAGTCATTTTCCATGGATTCTCGCAATGTTCGACTTGGATTATCAACTGATGGTTTTAATCCATTTGGTAATTTGAGTACCTCATATAGCATGTGGCCGGTATTTCTTGTTCCATACAATCTCCCGCCATGGAAATGTATGAAAGATCCATACTTTATGATGTCATTGCTTATTCCTGGACCAAGAGCTCCTGGAAATGACATTGACGTGTTTCTACAACCGTTAATTAAAGAGTTAAAGGAACTATGGGAGGTTGGGGTTGCTACATATGATGCTGAATCTGGACACAATTTCTGCTTACGAGCTGCATTACTATGGACAATAAATGACTTCCCTGCCTATGCGAATTTTTCTGGATGGAGTACCAAAGGAAAAATGGCGTGCCCTACATGCAATGAGCAGACACCTCATCAGTGGTTAAACAATTGGCAGAAAACTGTCTATTATGATCATCGTCGTTTTCTGCCACGAGGCCATAGTTTGAGAAAAAAATTTGGAGTTCAATGGTAAAGTTGAGAAGAGAATGAAACCTACCTTATTATCAGGGGATGATGTGGTTTGCCAATTGACTCACGTTTCACAACCATGTTTAGGAAAGGGAAAGAAGAGAAAGAGGTCAGTTGCCAAGCTAGAGTTGAACTTCCCACCTTCATTTTTTAACATTATGACTCACTTGCCAATTCACCTAGCATACGAGGCAATACTTGCTGGACCAGTACAATATCGTTGGATGTTCCCATTCAAGAGGTAATTTTTAAAACTATCTATTTATATGAGTATATTAATCATACAAATTGTATTAACTGTTATATACATTTGTTTGGAGAAAAATGCATAATTTAAAGGATTATTGTAGAAACAAAGCCCATCCCGAAGGATCAATTGCTAAAGGTTATTGCGACAGTGAATGCCTCACATTTTGTTCTATGTACTTTCGCGACATTGAGACAAAATTTAACCAAGGAGACAGGAATCATGACGTGAGTGAGAGAAGAATGACATGAATATCTGTTTTCAACCAGAATGTTAGGTTTTTAAAAGGAGCAGTTGATGATGTTCTTAGCCTAACTGATTTTGCAATGATTCGATGGTATGTGCTGAACAATTGTGATGAGGTACTCCCATATATAAGGTACATGAACTATTGCATTGTTTCTATATATACTTGGTTAAATATTTACTAGTAGGAACTTTGAATATATTGTCATTTTCCATGTAGGGAGCATAAAGCAGAACTTGAGAGGTAGAATATTACAAACATAGGAAAGGAACAGCAACAAAGATTTCATAAGTGGTTTTTGAGACGTGTGAGTGATCAATATTTTAGCATACATAATTCCAAATTTACATGTGTGTATGTATAATTCATTTTCATTTCTTAGTCTAATATTGGTCAGTTATGTAAATAGGTTCAACAGATGCAAGTTGAGGGTTCAACTGAACATATCGAATCCTTACTAAATTTGGCCAGTGGACCTCAGTGTGAAGTGACACGGTATAGTGGGTGTGTTGTCAATGGCATAAGGTTTCATACTCAGAAATGCGATGGAAATAAAAAAACTCAAAACAGTGGAGTGGTAGTCAAAGGCGAGCATCATGGTAAAAGTATTGACTTTTATGGTGTTTTG
This sequence comes from Rosa multiflora, assembly GCA_002564525.1. Classification (NCBI taxonomy): domain Eukaryota; kingdom Viridiplantae; phylum Streptophyta; class Magnoliopsida; order Rosales; family Rosaceae; genus Rosa; species Rosa multiflora. Next base: position 150,627 of record BDJD01002263.1, read on the forward strand.
AAAGATATAATTGTGTTATCCTATCTTGGAAATAATCAGGTGGTCGTTTTCAAGGTGATTGGCTGGACCTCAATCCAAGAAAGGGAATTCAAGTTGATGAGAACCAATTTACAAGCGTCAATTTTACCAAAAAATGGTATATGAATGATCCATTTGCATTGGCATGTCTAACACAGCAAGTATATTATTTGAAAGATACAAAGCTTGGTAGTAATTGGCGTGTTGTAGAAAGGTCAAAACCTCGAGGAACTTATGATTTTACTGAAAAAGAAGTTGAAATGGATGATTTATTAGAGGCGATTGAAGATCCATATCAGCAAGTGTCACATGAGTATGTCAATTTAGATGAAATTGACATTGGGGAGACTTCATTGTGTAGAGATGACAGTGAAATGATCATTGTTGATTTGAATGCTGACAAGCAAGGGATTAGTGATTCTACATTCATCAATGATTGCGATGCAGAAGATGGTGACTTTGGTGATGAAGATAATGAGTTCATGTATTCTGATGATAACGAGGATGACCATACATAGTAGAATCCATGCATGTTCTATCCCATTATTTTGGATTGGTCATGATTCTGTCATATGCATTTTACTATCATAGTATTGCTTGGGTTTTCATTTCTAATTTCCATATTCAGTTTATCATTAGCTTGTTCAATGTACGATATATATATATATATATATTTTTTTTTTTCACTTGAATCGCCATATACAATCATGCTAATAGCTCTTTTTTTTATTACAGGTTGTAGATATATACTTGGATTATATCGTTATGGCTAATGGTAGACAAGGTCCAAAGTTTCTACATCAATTACGGACAAAAGCAATGCCGCAACACCAAATGCGATCATCTACTCAAGAGCTTTTAAAGCTTGCTAAGTCAGCGAGCAAGCCTACAACAACAGCACAAGCAACAACATCCTCATTGCACTCATCAGTAGAGTAGATTCTCACTTCCAATCGTACTCAACCTGCAAAACATCTCTCTCAACCTCCAAAACATCTCTCTCAACCTCCAATTCAATTTTCACCACTTAAGCGAATGCTACGATCATCTTCTGTTCAGGAAGGGTCAACTTCTATTCAACAAGAATCTGCTTCAACTATAAATGTCACAGAGCCTTCTCAAGTGCATTCTTCACCGTCTGTGGATGAGATCACTAACACTAGTGGTAAGCTGATTGTGTATATCACATTATTTTGCATGTTGATTTGTTATAATGTTGGTATTGTGATGTGTTATTACTTCTGGTTGTATTTTTACCACCCCATGTGATTAATGTTTATTATTTGCAAGTGTTGTGATTCATGAAATTTTTGACTATTTCCTTCTATGACAATTATTATCATTTCCTATAATCATTTTGATAACTCATGTACGTGGTGCAGTTAGCAAGAAAGTGCGTGGTGAGACTCGATGTCTTGAACTATCCAAGAGGAAGCGCGATGTGTCCAATTTGATATTGATATTCCAAAGCATACCATGATAGCTGTAGGAACAAACTGCCAATTTTACATTACTGGTATGGGATGCTTCGTTCGAAAAAATGTTCCATTACAAATTAAGAAGTGGTCTGACATATCAAGAGATGATGTGGCTTTGCTAATTCGCCATGTCCGTGTAAGTTATGAGTTTGACAAATTTCTTGTAATTATATCTTTAAAATTTGTCTTTGATAATCTGGTAATATGTGATATTAGGAGAAATTCAATTTGAGCCATGAATCTCATGTGGATGAGGCAATTGAGAAACACATGATTAGATATTTTACCACATGGCGCTATAATTTGCATAAGAAGTTTTAGAAATATGAATCAGTAGAGGAAGCAATGGAGAATCAACCTGAAGATGTTGAAGAGGATGATTGGAACTACTTAATTGCAAATCTGTGGCAAGATCAAAAGTGGCTGGTTAGAATTCTTTCAATTTTTAATTTTTCAAGAGAATTAATAAATTTCTTTTTCATCTACAGTACTTGCTATGAATTTTTGAAATTTTTGATTTGATCTTTACACAGAAAACAAGTGAAAAAAACAAGAAAAACAGGGACAAGTTAGAGATAACACATTGTGCAGGGACAAAGGCATTTAGTCATCTTAGAACTGAAAATGTAAGCTTCAATTTCTATTTTGTCTCAAAGCATAATTAATTAAGGAAGTTGTATATGACATAGATGTTTTTGGTTGTGCAATAGCGAAATCCTGAAACTGGAGAGGAAATTGGTCGTATTGACCTTTTCAAGCTCACACGATACAGTGAAAAGAAATCTGCATGGGTTGGTGATACAGCAAAGAATGCTTTTGTGAGTTGTCATGCTTTTTATTTTAATTATTGCATCATACAGTATTCATTAAATGACTTAATGTTTCCACTTTTTTATAGGAAGAGATGAAAATTCTACAAAACGAGCCACAAATGAATGAAAAATCTGGTGAAATAATGTCTGAAGATGAGATCTATGATGAAGTGCTTTCCAAAATTGTTGGTCCACCACGATCAAGCTATATACGTGGCTTAGGAGCAGGCCCAAAGCCTAAAAGGTCTAAATTTTCTGCAAATGATGCTCAAGTGAGGGAGGCGAATCAAAGGGCAGATGAAGCGGAAAGAAGAGCAATGCAGCTTGCAGATGAATTGATGGCTGTAAAGTCTACTGCAGCTCAGCAAAATGAGGAGTTAGAGATGGTCAAAGCTAGTGCAGCTGAACAAAATGAAGAGTTAGAGGCAGTGAAGGTTAGAGCTGCTCAACAAAATGAAGAGTTGGAGGCATTAAAGGCAAGACAAAATCAGACTGACACACTTTTACTCAAACTGATGGCGCAGTTGTCCTCCCAAAAATGAAGGTATGCATACATATTCGCTTGTGCTATTGCAATTGCATAATATCATAGAAACATAATTTTACTGTGATATACTAAATACTGGGCATTTCTTTTAATTTGTCTCTGTTATGATATTATCTTGTTTAAGCTTTCATCAATATCTCAGCTCCATTGCCTACATGTTGTTGCAAAATCAAAATTGATAGGTTTTAGCGAAGTTGTTACATAGAAGATTTGTTTCTGGTTATGACTGATGGATATTTTGCCATTGTTATCTTTAGATTGTGTTTTGCCCATGTGCTCTTGTTAATTAATGCAGATTTTGCAGAAGACATAAAATGTGGTGAGTTGAGCATAAATTCTGGGCTTGTTCAATTCAAACTGTTCTCATGGTTTTTTGGGCAATAGTACTGATTTGTCCCCACAAAATCTTCTCTCACTTTACCTGCAGCTTGGTTTTGATTCCCACAGAAAGCTGATAAAGAAGGAAGTGAAAAAGAAAAAGAGAGTTCCTGTCTTTCACTCACTCACAAAAATATTCCAGCTCTTTTGAGTATTCTATAACAGCTTCTTAAAACCCAGACCTAGCTCAGCTTAAAGTCCTTAGACCAAAAGCACCAAACCCCTTGTTTCATTTTTTCAAAGCTGAGTTTTTGTTTTGGGTTTTGTCTGGTGTTGAACTTTGACTGTGAACAGTGGGGTTTTGTTTATTTTGGGTTTTTGGGTTTTGTTGGGTAGCTTTGGTTATGATATTAGCTTGTTTAAGCTTCCATCAATATCTTAGTTTCATTGCCTACATGTTGTTGCAAAGTTGTTACATAGAAGATTAGTTTCTGGATATGACTGATGGTTATTTTGCCATTGCTACCTTCAGATTGTGTTTTTCCCATGTACTCTTGTTAATTAATCTAGATATAAACAATATGTACTAGTGCAGCATTGAAAAAATTGGCAGATGAAAAGGGCATCAAGCAACATACATATCATTGAAGGCTTTTGAACTTCTAGGAAGACTTGTATATACTTCCTTTTATTTTGAAATGGCTATCAAGGATGGATATTGACATTTGTATATTTTGGATGTAGAAAGTTAGTATTTCAAGATGGAGGTTGATGTTTATTATTGGATTGATATAATCAACCCTTGTTAACCATCAGTTTTACAGTACATTTTCATATGGTGGTTTTGGAATATTGAAGGCTACTATTGAGTCGTTTATTGCATAAAGAATTGACCATTGTTCACATATTTGATTTGTAGTGACATTGAATTAAGGACCAGATTTGTTATAGTTAATAATGCCAATAGAACAGCCAAGAATAATGTTACCAAATTACTAGTGACCTAGAAATATGGTCACTAGAACCATGCGAGGGCATGGCTATAAATGAGCCGATTTTGTTATTTAGTGACTATTGGTAATATAATTTAGTGATGAATACGTAGGTCACTAAAGCCATTATTATTTGTGGCCATAACATTGTGGTCACTAAAGACATGTTGAATTAGTGACCATAAAATCGTGGTCACTAAAGACATTTTGATTTAATGACCATAAAATCTTGGTCACTAAAGACATTTTGAATTAGTGACCAACTTACAATGTTGGTCACTGAATAGAATCAGTGAGGGACTTACAGTGACCACCTAGTGACCACCCAAATTTGGTCACTAACCACATTTAGTGATCAAATTTCCTAGTTTTAGTGATCACTGTCATGGCCACTAATGCCCAGATTTGTTGTAGTGAGTTTGTCTTCCGTCTTGAACTCCTTCACTTGAACGATCACTAAATATCGCTCTCCTTCTTCACAGCTCCTCTACTGA
>BDJD01002267.1:10401-23745 GCA_002564525.1 Rosa multiflora
GGCCCTTCGTTTTCAAATGCCTAGATTTCAGATTTGCCGAGATCTCGTCCAGGCTCTAGGGACTTTGGAAATCAGCGCTTCCGTTTTTGTCCGTAGGTTATTACTTAACCTACCTTGTATGATATCGGCTTAGTTTTAGTGTTGCTCTGATAATCCTTTTCTTTTAAATTTGCTGGAGGTTGTTGTTCGGATTGTTGTTGCTTACGGAGGTTATGTTGGGATTTGAACTTTCCGAATGTAATATATGTGCTTGGATTGTATATATGGTATTGTAGGTTGAGTAGAAGTTAAAGTTTTAATCATGTCCAGGTTTGTGAACTTTTGGGTAGCCCATATTTAGGGGAGGTTCTGCCGAATTTTCGGTAGGATTTCGCTTAACGTGGGCCCCGCAGGCTCGTATCCAGGTATTTGGGGTGATTCTTGGGTCGGGTCCTGTCATAAAGGGCTTCTATTATCAATAATAACACAATTACAATTCTCCTACAACATAAAGTTGATTTTCATATCTCTTTCTAAGTTCTTGTCTGTTCAATCGTGTAAACTGGCGTAATTCCCAAATTGATCTCCAATGCTTCTTAGCTCAGGCACCTAGACTTGGGAGCAAACTTTCTTTCAGGGCTTTCCTTATATGAGAATAGTTTAACTCTTGATACTACTACTCCAGAAGTAAATGTCCTCTCTTGCTTGGCAAATCTAAAAAATTTGAAGCGCTTGGTCTTCGGTACAAACCCATTAAATGGCAACCTTCCTATTTCTTTTAGGAATATCTCTACATCACTTCAGAATGTTTATCTATACAGCTGCAACATTGACGATATAGGCAACTTGAGCAGCTTGATAGTCTTATCCGTGTATAACAACAAATTAAGTGGATCAATCCCAACCTCAATATGAACTCTGAAAAATCTCTGAGGTTTGTTTTTGGACGGTAACAACTTTCAAGGACACATCCCTGATGAACTTTGTCAACTAAAAAACCTTGTTGTGTTAGGGTTGTATGGTAACCAGCTCTCTGGCTCTATACCTTCTTGCTTGGGTCATCTAGCCACCGCATTAAGAACTCTAGCTTAAACAGCGACAAGCGTGGCCTGTGGCCCACCATTGTACCAATGCTGTCCCAACTTAACCACCCATTAGGTGTTGGGTTTTAATCACAAAAGACCTTGGTACAATTGGGTGAGATCCACCCACTTATAAGTTATATTTTATTTGTCACTTTTCCAATGTGGGATGTTTCCTCTCCAACACGGCCCCTCACGTGCAACCTATCTCTATGTATGCACGTGGGGAATTAATTGACAAACCCGATTCCACACCAATCACATAACAATCCAATGCCCACATCGGATACTTGGTAATAATCTAATCGGAAACTTCCGATGGCCAATTTAATAAACCCAAACTAGGTCCATGATTGGAGAGGAGATTGGTGACGACGTATTGAAGAGCGACCTGCTCTGATACCATGTTAAACAGCGACAAACGTGGTCTGTGGCCCACCATTGTACCGATACTGTCCCAACTTAACCACCCGCTAGGTGTTGGGTTTTAATCATAAAAGGCCTCGGTACAATTGGGTGAGATCCACCCACTTATAAGTTATATTTTATTTGTCACTTTTCCAATGTGAGATCTTTCCTCTCCAACAAATACCAACTAACTTGTGGGGACTTTCAGATCTCTTGTATGTATACTTGTCATCCAATAATCTAGCTAGGTGGATCTCTATCAGAAGATGGTGGTAATCTCAACGCTATCATAGAGATAGATTTATCAAACAACCACTTATCCGGTAGCATACCGAGCAGCGTTGGGAATCTACAAAGCTTGGTCAATCTCTCCTTGGAGAATAATAAGTTTGAAGGCCTTATTCCTAATTCGCTTGGTAAGTCGCTCAGCTTGGAAAATATAGATTTATCCAAAAATAATCTGTCTGGATTGATTTCAAAGTCACTTGAATCGCTCAAATATCAAAAAATTTTGAATTTGTCTTTCAATAAACTCCAAGGAGAAATCCCAACGAGTGGACCTTTCCGAAACCTCACTGCTCAATCATTTGTGTCGAGTGGGGAACTCTGTGGTGCGTCCTAATTCCTTGTCCCATCATGCAATAATAGCACATTTGAAGCACATTTGAAGTACATTATACCAGGGATCTTGTCAGCAATGTTCATAGTTACCTTCATTTGGATAATGATACTACGTAGAAGAAAGAATGTGGAAGCTGCAAAAGAGATTACATTGTCACCTCAACTTCTACAGAGAAGAGTTTCGTAACTCGAACTTGTTAGAGCAACAAATGCATTTAATGAAAGCAACTTCCTTGGCAGTGGTGGTTTTGGCTCAGTATATAAAGGAACATTTTCTGATGGGATAGATGTGGCCATAAAGATTTTCAATTTACAGCTAGAAGGGGCGTTTAAGAGTTTCGACATTGAGTGTGAAATGCTAGGCAACATTCGTCATCGAAATCTGATCAAAATCATCAGTTGCTGCAATCAAATTGATCTCAAAGCCGTGGTGCTGCAGTACATGCCTAATGGGAGCCTTGAGAAGTGGTTGTATTCTCTAAAATTTTCTTTGAACATCCTGCAGAGGTTAAAGTATTATGATAGATGTTGCATCGGCATTGGAATGCCTTCATCATGGCTATGGAACACCTATTGTTCATTGTGATTTGAAGCCCAGCAATATCCTTCTGGATAAGGATATGAGTGCACATGTAGCTGACTTTGGCATTGCAAAACTCTTGTGTGGAAGAGATTCGATGACCCAAACCATCACTCAAGCCACAATTGGATATATGGCCCCAGGTAAAGAACTAATGCTAGTTTATCTTCAACTTTACATGTATTGTCCTTCATTATGATCGAGAACATTAACGTTTAATTTTTATTATATTTGAAAAAAAAAATTACACATTTGTATGTTGCAGAGTATGGAATGGAAGGAATAGTTACTATAAGAGGAGATGTTTACAGTTTTGGTACTGTACTGATGGAAACATTCACAAAAAAGAAGCCAACAGATGAGATGTTTGGGGACATCAGTTTGAAGCAATGGGTTGCAAATTCACCATTAGTTGATGTCGTGGATGCCAACTTACTTGGGACAGAAGAAGGAAATCATGAATTTGAGAACAAGAGGGAGTGTTTATCATCCATTATGAGATTAGCTCTAGCTTGTTCCATCGAATCACCCGATGGGAGGATAAATATTTATGAGGCTCTAGCCACTCTAAACAAAATCAAAAACAAGTTTTTCAAGGATGCTGCTCCGGAAGGAGTTGTGGTGTTGAACCATCCTCTTGTTTAGCAGATCATTGTATGGGTTTCATTTCTGCTTATGATCTTGGCCTTTGATTCAGTCTTCAATAAAATATAGCTATATATTTTCACTTTGTATTTATTTTGCTGTAACTTGTAATACATGCCAAGGCAGATATAACATATATGCTATACCATTCTAGTTTTCAGCTTCAATCACAAAAACTGCTCTCTCAGTAATATCTACATTTTCAGTCATTTTGATCAATCCCCTGTTTCACAGTCATATTTATTTTTCTCATTTCTCACGAGGCACCAGTTTTGGTGCATTTTTCAATCCCATAATTTGGTTCTTGCATGTAGGAATGGACTTAAACTAATAATCTCTCATTAATTATTATCAAGCAAAGTAATCTGACATTTACATCCTAAATGCATTCAAGTCTAGACCGCTGAATATTTTTCCAAGTAGGATTTTTACCATCAGGTAATTGTTACTTATATCAAGCAAAGTGATCTGATTCATCATATCGTTATAAGCTCTTTTGTGATTTGGATCTGAAACGAATTATTAGTAAGACAATCCGCAATGCAATGGAACCCACACATAAAACTTATATATAGTAAGTGACTACATTCCCAATAGGAAAGTATCTCGATTGACATAGCAAATGGGATAAGAGACAGGGAAAGAGATGGATAGTAGAAAATTATGGGGTCTGAGGATTTGGGAAAGAACTCATTTTTCCAGATCATTTTGAAATATTTATGTGTTCACTTCTTTCCCAAACCCCCACTCCATAACTTCCTTCCACTCCCTTTTCCTCTTACTCATTTCTGTTCTCCCTCTGGCCAACAATTTAAGACCTTTCTCAAGAACATGGAATTGTTTGAATCTGTTTAATTGACTACCAGGTCCTTTCCAGCAGCTAATTGGTGAGAACTCCCCAGTCTGCCTAGGAGTTCTTAGAGTGTTATAAATGAGTTTTCTGTAACTATAAGCACTAGAATCAGGCTCTTTTCAGCTTTATTAGCATTTTGTTTGAGCGAAATTTCCGTTGTGAATTTTGGTCGTCAGAAGAATGGAAATGAGTACTAGAACAGATTTTACTTAAAATCCAATACATTACAAAGACCGGACAATAATAAAGTTGAAACCATCTTCAACTTTGTGGTACAAGATTGGAAAAAGAATCCACTAAACTTTGCTGTAATCAATCAATTTATTCTGTCGATTGCACCACTTAGAGAAATTCACTTTCCTCTGATATATGTTTCCGTTTCTGGTTTTTGCTTACAGCATATGTTCAATGAATCAATGTCCACGAGAACACTGTCTAAAGCAGTATCAACAAATGACTGCTTGACATTAAATTAAATAGGGAAGAGTAGCAACAACCTTCAAACCTCACTGAAAAACAAATACGGTGCCCAGTCTCAGCGCATTGCAGCAAACCGGTTCATCTTCCACTGTAGAGGGTGGTATGTCTTCTCGGTTTGCTCTACTTTAGTCCATGGGAACTTGTGCTTGGCAATCTTTCTCTTCTTTGCAGCTACTCCCAAGTAGTCTCTGCCATTCTTTATAACAAAAGGAGAGAGACAAGTTATTAAATTATCCAGAGGCTGATTCTAATAATCAACTGCAAACTATTAGTTTTCATGTGTCACAAACAAGGAGGGACTGAAACAAAACTGGTAGTGTTTCCATACCTTAAGACACAGGCCTTCCTCGACATCACAAATGGGATAGTCACTTGGACAGCAGTATTCAGTTCCAGTGCAGCAAACCGCATTCTCATATTCACAGCAACCATAAATCAAGCAGTAGTCAAAGAATTCATAGAGGCAACAACATGTCTCATCAGCTGGACAATAGGAGAAGTCTCCGCATTGGCTTGGTGAAGGAGAGGGTGGTGGTGGTGGTGGCGGTGTCACTGGTGGCGGTGGTGGAGAGACAGGTGTAGGAGGTGGTGGTGGAGGAGTTGGGGATGGATAAGGAGAGGGTGCAACTGACTCTTTGGTAGGATATGAAGCCATGGCATTGACTGCACAAACCCCATATGGCAAATCGGTGTTCCTTCTGAGGTAAAAGTATCCTTCTATCCCCCAACTAGTTCCCCATGAATTCTTTACAATCCAGTAATCTTCACCGTTTTCAGAACCATATCCTACTATTAGAACGGCATGATCAATTTCATTTGGATCGTCGGAGCAATCACCGTCATAAATTCCCTGATTAAATCACATTGCGTTTCATTCAGACAATGTCCTTGGTAACATGCTAACATATCAGATATCAAGGCCAACAAATGAAGTCAAATGACCAGCAATTAGACTTACTCCGGTGTATAATTGAAAATCCAAAGCAGAGCCATCCATACCAACGCTAATGGGTTGCTGAAGCACAGCATTGAAAACACCGGTCTCTGTCTCTTCGACATCTGTATAGCCATCGATGGTGACAACTTTGGTTTCCTCCTGATACAAGGAAACGCACAAATAAGAACAGAGGAAAACAAATGAAGCACTGTCTCGGACAACTACAATATGTAAGCAATAAGCTAACCTTGGTGACGTTGCAGGTACCATCAACACCTGTGTAAGCATAATCAGATTCTGTGTCAATGCCACCATTGCTAATAACCCATTCGAAAGCGTAGTCCATGTAGCCTCCACTGCAGCCTTCGTTGGTAGTGTCACAATCCACAAGTTCTTGTTCCGAAAGACTAATGAGGTCTCCGGTGTCCAGTGCATTTATTCCTTCGATGGCTCCAGTGGAAGAAAATGCCCAACAACTTCCTGTGAAAAGATCAAAAAAGTTAGCAAATTTGAAAACTACCGACTGTCGGTTTCGGAAAATTGAAAGAAGAGGTAAAACATTATTATACACCATCACTTGCCTAACAAACTTATTTATTCAATAGAACAGTAGAAACGGCACTACAGCAAGACATTCAGTCAGATTATAATTAATATCTTCAGGTCTGAAAGCTATACTCTCTTTTGTCAATGACCTTGTATAACTACCTAACATTTTTCTTTTCTTCAACTAACTCATACAATATCTAAAGCGTCTTTTGTCATTCTGAATCTGACCACGTGAGTTTTGAGATCATGAATTGATTGTAGAAAGTGAGAGATACCAAAAGGTCAATGAAACCTTCCCACAAAAAAAAAAAAGTCAATGAAGAATGAACAGCAATCAAAATTTTGGCTTTCTCTAAGAACCCAATTCATTCTACTGGTTGAAGAAGGTCTCCCTTTTTAGGAAAGATTGAGAATTCCTATTCCTCTGTTGTTAACCTTTCACTGTTCATTATAAAGTTTATGTGACAAGGCCTATTCTTAGAGCACTATATAAACCTGCAACTGAACTTAAACTATCTAAATATGCATATGCATCTGTCGTCAAACCTTTCAAATCAATCTAAACGGGAAATTATAAATTCTGGTCTCTCACTATGTTCTTGAACTTAGCAAATAACTGAATTGAAATGTATTTACTAGCTACTGAATTAAGTGATTGAAACATACCACAACTGCCTTGGTCCTTAACAGGAGTGACAATTCCCGCCTTCCTCCAATCCAAACTTGCAGGAGCATCCCTGGGCAGCTCTGCTTTCTTTTGTTGCTGCATTTTCCTCACCAGTCTGTCCCTTTTGCTGATCGGCATTCGGACCTTTTTCGGCATATAAATCGCCCTGAACTCCTCATTGCTCAAATCAGCAAACTTGTTCAACCCGACTCTCTGAGTATCATGCTTATTAGCTGCAGACTTTTTCTGTGCATGTTTCTCCAACACAAACCTGAGATTCCTCTTGAAATTCTCAAACCTCCTCTCATGCTCCTCAACATGGTTATACACCTTTCTGTGCTTCTCCCTCCACAGCCTGAAGAGCTCCACCACTCTCTCCTCAGCTGGGAAGTTCACTGTTTCACCTCCCACTATGGAGTACTCACTAGGGAGACCATAAGAGAAGCAAGCTAGTGAAGCACAGACGAAAAAAGCAAGAGCCAGTTCAATTTTGTGGCAACCCATGACTTCCTACACTGGGTTTCCACTGGATCGAGATGGTTGGGATTGATTTGATCCAGCTGCATCTGCATTGTAATGTATATAAGGTGAAACAACTAACTATCCAGCTTGCAATAAACCCAGCCTACCAGTCAAATTTGGTATTAAAATCATTGTTGGTTCTTTTAGTCCCTCTTGTTTGTTTCAGCTCGATGGATCCACAAAGGGACTAGAAAGCAACTCGATGTAAATGTGCCTGATATTTTTTTTGTTTGTTAAGTACCAGTATTTGTTGGTGGTTCTAGTGGTGAGTGTTGGTACCCGTCTGCAGTTCAGACCCTTTGACTTGGCTGTCAAAGACTGGAAGAAGCAGGTGAGCTACCATTCAACCCTCCTCAATCAAGCTTCAAATTGAGAGGGAAAAGAAGTTGGGCCTAACAATATGGACTTGTCTCAAACATGTGGGCCATAAACTAACTTGGCACATAGAATAATGGGCCTGCAAGCAGCATACACCAAACCTACCTTGTTAGCTTAACGAGTCGTAACGGTTCATTAACGGGTTTAACCTATTTGGCAACTCGTGCAACATCCAGATGCCAGGCCTGTGGCATAAGTTAGGAAACCCATTAACGACCCATCTTCTTAAAACCCGTTTTCACGGCACTCTTTTGTTAAATGACCCGTGGAGCCCGAGCTCAGATATTTAGAGCACATTTTGCATCTTTCAAGAGGATAAATATGATCAGGAAGCATAAGTGTCCCCTACTGTTTTTTCGTGTTTTTTTTGGTAGTATATAACGTGTGGTCAGCCATGAACAAACAATGCAAGTATGAACAAACAATGAAAGTAAAGTCTCCTACCACACAATCATCCTACTGCTGCAACTCTCGGACTGAGCATCAATTATATCAATTTGTTTTAGAGCTCTTTACCTCACAGAATTGAGGCGCGTCATGTGTGGTCCATGTGTATTTTAGTTTATCAATGGATCATTGGATATGGAGCCAGCCTGCATAACAGAGTCCACCATCTATATGTGGATATAATCAACACTATACATCAGCCATTTATGGAGTTTTTTTTTTTTTTTTTTCCTAATACAATCTGCTGCAGTGCATTTTAGTTTATCAATGGGTGCTACAAAAATTCTATATGTAGATATAATCCATACTATACATCAGCCATTTATGGAGATTTTTTTTTTTTTGAATAAAATATAATGCAGTGCATTGATAGAAGGGCACCGCCATTTCTGGGGTTGTGTAGCTAATAATTGAATAATCTTGGTTGAAAAGTTCATTTCTATATTTAAAACCTATAAAGAGGTTAGCCGACCAAAAACAAAGAATCTGCAGGGGGGTGAGTACAAGTTGTGGAAGGGGATAAGGATGAAGTTCTACTATCTACTAGTCCTAGGCTGCTAACCAACTTGCAAAGCAAAGTTAGGTTGGATTTCAGTACCACCTGGGGGTTTTTTTTTTCAGCCATTGTTGCTTGGTGGGAGAAAAAACTAGAAGATAATTGTGTTCAATCTTGAAATGGAGATCGAAACTCATACCATGTGTTCAAGACTTCAAAAAATATTATAAATTTTAAGAAATGAGAATTTTATTGTAAAAAACTAAAAATTATGTTCAACCACAATTATAATGAGTAATTATAAACTTTCTATATAACTTTTGATTAATATTTAGTCTTTAGTCAACTACTAAGTGAATGTTGAACAAGATAATAGAACCATACTGTTCTTTATAATCCCAAAAAGATAATTTCACTCTTCCACACTTATTCTCAATATATTAATATACATATATATATATATATATATATATAATCTTGCTCTGCTAAGGAGATCTTTAATTTGGCTTAAGAAACGGATTTCCATATTTTGATCACTTTTCGATCACATATTCACATCTTAACCGTTCAGTTTTTAAGTATATATGAGTATATCATCTCTACAAATTTTCAGTCAAATTGACGATCGTTAAGGCATCCAAAACTGTAATTTACACGAATTAACCGAATCTGTCCAACCTGAACAATTCGTATAAATTACAGTTTTGGATGCTTTAACGATCATCATTTGGCTGAAAATTTGCAAAAGTGATATACTTATATATACCTAAAAACTAAAGAATTAAGATGTGATTTTACGATCGAAAAGTGGTTAAAATATGAAAATCCGTTTCGTAAGCTAAATTAAGGACATTTGAAGGTGTGTGTATATATATTATATTCCTAGTCAGACTTGCATTACCATAAATTATAATAGTGATTCTTTTTTTAGGAGAATTATAATAGTGATTGATCCTTCAATTTTCCTCTATTTTTGCATTTCACTGATAAAGACAGGTCATGTGAGGCTGGTCCATGAAAGTCAGGAAAAGAGCTACATTGTCCAATCACAAACAATAGACTTGCCGCCCAGGCACCGGATCGAATCAAAATCATCAAGTCCAAAGATATTTAGAGCCATATAATAAGAAACCAACAAATCTCTTTTTCCATTTAAATATCTATCCAAGCCTCAAATTTTTTTCAAAATTTTTTTTTTTTTGCCTAGTTAAGCCAATCACCTGGAACCCCTTGTTCGACCATCTTCGTCAATCTAACTTTCCTGATGGATAAGCAAGATAGTCACCATAACCAAGCCCTCTTGCCAAACCAGTGTGGCTCAAGCCATAGCCAAACCATAGACGCACCACTCCCCTTAGTTTGGTCCATAATCCGCCAATTCGACAACCCTCAGGCCCACAAGCAGTTCATCAAGAGCTGCACCATGCGCGCCGGCGACGGCGGCACCGCCGGGAGCATACGTGAGGTTATAGTCAGCTCCGGCTTGCCGGGGAGTAGCAGCATGGAGAGGCTTGACAAGCTCGACGACGTTGAACAAATAGAATATGCAAGCTGCGTAGAAATCTAGTTGGTACATCACTACACTATCCAAACAGACCCCCCAAGTTTATCACTGTAATGTAAAGTTTATGACTTTCTCTCTGCCATAGACCTAAGTTTATCACTGTCATGCAAAATTTTTGTCTGGGGTATGAAAGCTTGTGTTTCTAACTTTCTATGCTTCTTTGCTTTCTTGCTGTTATATTGTTCCCCTGTGTTGTCATTTTAAGGAAATCAGATAAATTCCAAAAGGATTAGACAAAATTGACCAATATATATATATGCAACTTCATCTTGGTCTACCATTTGCATATTTATTTTTATCAACAGATATTTGGGTTTAAGACCTCTCAGTTGAATACGATGGAAAACTAAAATACTCTCAACTACAATTGCATTCTTTGGTAGTTGTTGGACATTACTTGCATGTTATATATATATATATATATATATATATATATATATGCTTCTTTCTTCCTTATGCATGAAAACCCAAAGATGGGATAGATTTTATTATCATGAGATAGGAGAAGTACAAAGGATTACAAGATCAGTGAAAGGAAACAAGAGTAAACCCTGTCCTCCGCCTGGAAAAGTCGAGAAAAATGCAAGATCTCACTAACTAAACTGGCAGCCTGGAACTAGAACAAGAGAGACACAAGACAACAAAGCTCCGCAAGAACACCTCAAATTAACACAAAAGACTTTGTGACGGAATTGTATGCTTCCTTTCCCACTTATTTAAGAGCTGTGTTTTTGGGCCATGGCCATCAACAAGAAAACCAAATACAGAAGGGCTAAGGGGACAACTTTACTGCTTTGCTTTCTTTTCTTTTCCATTTGACTAAATACTGGATAAAAGAAATTTATGAAGTTCTTATCATACAGCACAGCAGGTATGATAGTTATCACATAATGACCACAAGAAGAAGTCAAGAACAACAGCATAGCAGGAACAACAACAACCACTAAACAACAAACAAATTAAACAAACTTAGAAACCTTTGAACTCTCTAATAAAACTCTTGATGAAAAAGCTAATTAATTAATCAATTACCAGCCATCCTTTCTGCAAGTTTAGCCAGTGACCTAAGGTTGCAGCCTATGATGGTATTAGCAAACAAGCAAGCATCCTCTTTACTATTCCCAGCAGGAATATCCACCACGTAAGATTCAATCACAACAGTCTTCATACCTTTCTCTTCTTCCTCTACATGCACCGTCGTAGTAGAACTATAGTTGACAAGCTTGTGTTCGCCACCAACAATGCTAATATTTATGATATGCTTCTCATCATCAAGCTTGTCAAGCCTCTCCATGCTGGTTTTACCAGGTAAACCAGAGCGAAGTATCACTTCACGAATGCTTCCTATGCCTCCGTCCCCAGTGCACATTATGCAGCTCTTTACGAAGCACTTGTAGGCCTTAGGGTTATCAAATTGGCGAAGGATTGACCAAACCAGAGGAAGTGGTGCATCTATGATCTGGACCAGGCTTGAGCCACACTGATTTGGCAAGAGGGCATGGATATGGTAACTGTCCATTTGGGTTATGTACCAGGCTTAGGTGACATGCAACCGGTGTGACTTTTCTTTGTTGTATAGTTGGAGACGATGGTTATATAAAGGGTTTGTAGATTGGCATAAAATTCACTTTGGTGAGGCAAAAAACAAGACTTTGAGGCTTTACAGCTGTTATTGATCAAAGACAAAATGCGTGCGTTTGGCTAGGGGTGCTTGGGACTTGGGTTTTCCCTAGTGGCCAAAATAAACCTTATCTGCGTGTTCATTTACTGTATAGTATAAGCATCTTATTGTATGCATTAATATCATAAAAAAGAAATAAAAGTTCTCAACTCTTACAATAAATGCATTCAAATGTTACCATCGCCATGGACTGTGAATTATAAGCAAGGTGTTGAAGGGAATTGACTTTAGTGTGTTTTATCAAATTAGGATTAGTTTTATGATTAATGTTCTAGAAAATTAGAATATGTACTTTGTAATCCTTATATATATTGGCAAGTGTTTGTAATCCCTATATATATTGGCAAGTGTTTGTAATCCCTATATTAAAACACAAAGCACCTTGGCTTCTAAATTTACTCAATCAAAACCTTTCTTTTGTTTCTCTAATTAATGACTGAGGTTCAATGCTTCCTAGATTCAACAATAATCTCCTAAACCCAACAATTAATGGAAAACACACTTGTTGTTCGAACACCATTTCATCAGCTTTCTTGATTTTGCTCCAAGATTGCGCTATCATACTGAAAGAAAAAACAGGTACAACATTAGCTCATATAAAACACTAATTTCCAACAAAATCTCAGACATTATGGCCACTGCATTACACAAAGGAGAGGACTAAATATTTAAATGAAGTGCACGGTAGAATTACCAAAATTTGAAGCCTTGAAATAAGAGGCCAACTTTGTAGAACATGAGCTTCTGATTCATCTATATTAGTAACTTAATGGGAATGTTGATCATCTTTGATCAAATTATAATTTCGCTTAGTTGACATTCCTAATCCTCACCTCCTATGAACGTACTTTTGCACGATTTTCTCTGCCATGCCTAGTAAAGCACAAAAGAAGCAGCATCTTGAGGTTCACGATCCAAATCAAGTCAAAATGAACAATAATATATTTGTTGTAGGAGAATTGTAATTGTGTGTTTATTATTGATAATAGGAGTCCTTATATAGGGAGTTACAAGGTATACAAAAGGTAAGAGAATCCGAATACAATTGAATACCTATAACACTTTTCTATTACAATCCTAAACCCTAGTTTGTAGAGGCACACTATGTCGACATCATTCAACACTCCCCCTTGTGCCGCTCAAACTTGGTGATGACGTTTTGATCGTTGCCTCGTTAAAAACCTTGCCAGGTAACAAAAACCCTGTGGGACAAAAATAACCCTAGTCGAAGGACAAAAAGAGCACAACACGTCCTTCACTCTTCGAGATCGAACATGTAGACATCATGCTTCCCCCTGATGTCAATATCTCCCCCTGATTGCTACAATCATGGGAGTTCTAACGACTTAGTAAATAAGTCCGCTACATTATCCTCTGATCGGATTTCGTTTACTTCAATATTTATAAATGCTTGTTGTCATTTTAATGGAGGGGAGGAGGAGCACGGAAGGTGGC
>BDJD01002268.1:19325-90015 GCA_002564525.1 Rosa multiflora
CCGTGATTTGCGAGTACATTCACCCAATAGATCTCTCGCTTGTCACCCGAACCTTTGAGTTTACCCAAGAAGTGAGTGTGATAGAAGATCCCGGTCAGGATTGACGCCTAACCGAAGTCCTTGCAACAGAGGCATCAGAACCTAAAGGCCGAGAGGGCTCCTTCCTTGGCCTACAATCATTTGAAAGAAGTCAGATCACGTACCATTCAAATCAGAAACCTCGCTTGGCCATTCGGCCGCGAGTTGGCACACCCGCGCAATTTCAGAAGGACGATTCAACCACAAGTCCCTACGCTCTCATTTCGGCCGAGACGATTTTGAGGCAAACAGATGGTAACCACTAAACTAAATTTGTAAAGCATATGAACTATTAGTTCCTATATTAGCCTAGTTCCTTTACCAGTTCTTAAATTGTACACCTCGCAACCTCTATTAGTTTATGTTTTCATCTATTCTCAATCCATTGTGAAACATGAACTTATTCTTCATTTGAATGCATAAAAATTGAGTACTAGCAGATAGAATGTTTTAATCACTTCAGTATGAACAGCTTGAATTGCAAGGGTAAAGCACCAAAAAAAGCCAAATACGTTCATACCAACTCAACTAATTACTGCAACCTCAATAGTTTTATCAGACTCCAAAGATTTCCCCAAAGTAAAATTATCCATGAAAACGATAAACAAAAGCATATGCAGTAAACAAACCAAAGCAAAGCCCTCCACCTCAGAAACTTTCTCCCCTTTTGCCTTTCTACAAATCTGATCAAAACCAGCAAAACCAAACCCTCAAATGTTCACCTTTGCTGCTGAAATCGATCTAGCATAGATCAGTGGCTCAATCAACAAGTGACTTTT
Organism: Rosa multiflora; assembly: GCA_002564525.1. Taxonomy (NCBI): domain Eukaryota; kingdom Viridiplantae; phylum Streptophyta; class Magnoliopsida; order Rosales; family Rosaceae; genus Rosa; species Rosa multiflora. Next base: position 20,183 of record BDJD01002268.1, read on the forward strand.
CTGTGAACATCTCTAAGCATAATATCCACCAATAAATATAGTGACTCAATACTTCTTGGTCCTTTAGAATCTGATATCATTTAGACATAACCATGTGATCCTTCAAAACTCAAATGCCTATGTCTACAGCCAAACCCCACATAACTTCCTCCTTACGTACAACTCTTTTGAAATTCCAGATCCATATTTTACTAAACAACTTCCCACCTATATATACTAATAAACATACATATTATCCCAATACAATGATCATTGTATTTCAAAACCAAATCGGGTGACTATCAAATTTTACCAAGCTGAAGTGAGGTGTTGCAGTTAAAACATACAAAGCCACACATGTATCAAAGCGATAGCAGAGCAATGAGCAAGTAATAAAGATCAAACATTACTCTTTACTTGCCCAGAACAAAACAGAATTCACTCTCAAAGTTGCACTGCTGACACATGTTCAACTTCCACCGAGTCAAAAGGGGATCAACACCAATCAAGAAAAGTTAAAAAAGTCCAGAAAATTCACCAAAACAAAATAAACTCAACCTACTACACATATCCAATGCTACAAGGACGCTGGCAGTACTCAAATAATAGGCAAATTAAATTGAGCAAATCCCCGAAATTGAGTAAAATAGATGTTTTGATCACAACACCCAGTACATGCACATACACACACACACACACACACACACACACACACACATGCACACACACAACACCCAATATATATATATATATATATATATATGCATGCTACAAATCGCAATCTCTACCACTCATATTCAAAAACCAGAACAAAACTGATCTCGAATATTCATCAAAATCACAGAAATTTGAAACTGAAATAGATTAAAAAAAACCTGAATCAAATTGCCAAGCAGCCTTGCTTGATTGAGACTTCAATTTCCAACCCGAAATCGTGATGAGAGGCTACGTGAGGCGGCATCAGAGGGAGAGAGATCGATATCGAGATTGATGCGGCATCTGTGATGAGGGAGAGAGATTGATATCGACAGGGGTTTCATGGCAACGAGTAATTGCTTCAATCAAAGGAGGATAGTTTCCGGTATTATAGAAATTTCATTAATCTACAGTAACCAGCGCCACAGTGATCTTCGGGCTTCTGGCTTCTAAAAGCTCGGTTGAGGTTGCTTCTTCTTTTCGACGGAAGCCCCAGCAGCTCCTTGAAAAAGCTGATCAGAAGTTCGGTTACCAAACACTTCTGGGTCTTCTGCTTATAAGTGGGGGAGCAGAAAAGCGCCCCCAAACATAGCCTAACTGTTAGTAATACTACACAATAATCGGAACATTATTATTATTATTATTTTTTTTTAGAATGAAAGAAACATCTTATTATATAATAACACGATTACATAAAACAGGAATGACCGGTGGTGGATATAAGTTCCCCACTCTCCTCCCTAAGAACACCCTCAGTTACGGGTCCGTCATCCATGATGACATCTATGAGCCAAACGGGCCCAACCCCTAACCAAACTAATCGCCCCTCAACTCGGGCTACATCATAAGACAACTTCCGAGAGTCACGATAAATCCCTGCAGCCAACATTACAAACAGCCACTTCCCCTTCATCAACACCGTGTCCCAATCCAACCAGATCACGTGCAAGAGCAAGTCACTACCACATTGACAACAAGAAAACATCGAGAGTGTTAATGCTCGAGATTCGGCGGTAGCCAAATCTATACTAACGCGGGTCCGATGGGCAGACCGCTACTGGAAGATATTGTTGTCCTCTGTCACCTGTCAAATAACACACAAAGGACATCAGAGGGGAGACCGCGTCGGGCGGTCTTCTCTTCTCCGATGCCTAAGTTAGTTTATGCATAATGACATAATAACAGTAGAGACAGCAGTTATTGCGTAATTAATGAGGAGAGAGGAGAAAACCTTCTATAGATGGGGAAGGGGCTGATCTCTTCCATGTTTTCGATGTGGGACTGATGTGCTTTAGTTCCCAGCTTCTGGAGCTTCTGGTGTCATCTTGGCGCGGCACGTGGTGGCGAGTCCGAGGTGATCTGGGGGTGAGCCAGGGCTTAGGCGGTAGCCCGCCTGGCGGTGTTTCCACAGGTCACACCGTTGGTGGTATTTGGCACAGTTGGCGCTAATATGAGGGTGGCCCATTATAGCTAATTATGCTTGGCAAATGCCCATGTAAGTACAAGTCGCCCAAGTCCCCAGTCAAGGAGGTCGATCTTGGTTGGGGAGTTGCCTAGCGGTTCGAAGCGTTGCTTCCGCTATACTTGCAAAAGCATAATTAGTGTTAGTGCGTTGTCGACCATGGATTTACTGAGCAAACGCTTTGTACCCTTTCGGGTGGGCCCATGCTAGGCCCCCCAGGGAGTCCCCCACTCCCCGGCTAAGATAAACCTCCGTTTGGTCGATATATTGTTTGATGAGGGGAGTTGCACTGAGTAGAGGGTGTTGGGTAGCGAGCCCAATCTTTGGTACCCAAGTGGCGGGGGTCAACGTGCCTGATCAGGGCCGTCGTAGACTGTTGACATGTCCCAGTGTCCCGAAGGGACGTAGTTTGACTGTAACGCCGCTTGGCAGTCGTCGTCAGATTGAGGCATTGTCTCGGGCATCACCGTTGGCGGGACATTCCGTCGTTGATGGGGAGTGTAGAGACAGCACGGGGACTTGTATTGTATGCTCCCTGAGTGACGTCAGGTTTAGAGGAGAAGTTTCGCTAGCAGAGTTGTGCTTAGCGGACACTTTCTCGCTTGAAAGATAAAGCGGAGAAGTTCCCTTAGCGGAGACTATCTCGCCTAAAAGATGAAGCGGAGAAGTTCCGCTAGCGGAGTTGCGCTTAGCGGAGACTTTCTCGCTTGAAAGATGGAGCAGAGGAGTTTCACTAGCGGAGTTGCGCTTAGCGGAGACTACCTCGCTCTGAAGATGCAGCGGAGAAGTTCCGCTAGCGGAGTTGCGCTTAGCGGAGACTTTGTTACTTGAAAGATGAAGCAGAGAAGTTCCACTAGCGGAGTTGTGCTTAGCGGAGACTTTCTCACTTGAAAGATGAAGCGGAGAAGTTTCGCTAGCGGAGTTGCGCTTAGCGGAGAATTTCTCGCTTGAAAGATGACGCGGAGAAGTTCCGTTAGCGGAGTTGCACTTAGCGAAAACTATCTCGCTCCGAAGATGCAGCGGAGAAGTTCCGCTAGTGGAGTTGCGCTTAGCGGAGACTTTCTCGCTTGACAGATGCAGAGGAGTTCCGTTAGCGGAGTTGCGCTTAGCGGACACTTTCTCGATTGGAAGATGAAGTGGACATACAGCAAAGAAGTTCAGCTAGCGGAGTTGCGCTTAGCGGAGACTTTCTCGCTTGAAGGATGAGGCAGAGAAGTTCCTCTAGCGGAGTTACGCTTAGCGGCGACTTTCTCGCTTGAAAGATGAAGCGGAGAAGTTCCGCAAGCGGAGACTTTCTCGCTTGAAAGATGAAGCAGAGAAGTTCCGCTAGCAGAGTTGCGCTTAGCGGCGACTTTCTCGCTTGAAAGATGAAGCGGAGAAGTTCTGCTGGAGGAGTTGCGCTTAGTGGAGACTTTCTCACTTGAAAGATGAAGCGGAGTTGCGCTTAGCGGCGACTTTCTCGCTTGAAAGATGAAGCGGAGAAGTTCCGCTTGCGGAGTTACGCTTTGCGAAGACTTTCTCGCTTGACGGATGGTGCCCATTCTTCGCAGGTTGCATCTGATAGACGTTTCATCTAACATCTTCCCACATGTGGCGGTCATGCATTGGGTTAGCGTGTGGGATAATGTCTCCCCAGCACGCCCGCCTCCTTGCCATTAATGCTGATAATTATTGTTTTTGTAACCGAGGAGTCACCTCGGTTAATTCGGAGAGTAGTTGTGATAGTGGGGCACGTGTACGGTTGACGAGGGATGTTGTGTTTTTATCGGACGGCCTAGGTTTGCCTGATGTTGACATAAAAGGGAGGGAAACTTGAGGGATTTGATACCTCTGCGAAAACTTTGAACTGTTTGTCATTGTCTTCAAGCTGTTATCCTTCAAGAGCCGAGAACCACGGTCTCCGTCGTTAGGGCCAGTTTACAGAGGGCGTTGTTGAAGAGACATTCGTCTGCTACTCAAGGTTGGTAGTTTGCTCTTCGTCGTTTTGTTGATTTGCGCCTCTTTTGTTTTTCTGTTTTGGTATTTGAATCGATGTTTTGTACTTTCCGGCGTGTTTTGGGGCTGTAGACTATTTTGGGTATGGTTTGGGGTTTTAATAGAGGGGTAGGGCTTTTTAGCTTGCTGGATGATCGATTCTGGGTTTTGAAACGTGCAATGTTCTTGTTTTGGTGTTTTTTGGGTTGGGTTGTTCTTGATGTGTTCTTGGGTGAAAATTGACGTGGGATAGTTTAGATCGTTGTTGAACTGACCAACCTGGGTTTTAGGGTTTACGATGGCTAGCGCCATAGAGATCTCGAGCAGTGAGGATTTCGGGTCTGACGTGTAGCTGAGTGCGGCAGATAGAGTGTTTATTGACTCGTTGCGTCCGTCTGCTCCTGCAGGAACCTCACTGTCCGATCCACTAGACATCAAACCGCTACAGACTATACCAGTGGATAGAGCAATGGGTCGTGCCGGACGTCCAGAAAGTTCTAGGGCGCGTGAGGATGCTGCCGCTAGCAAGAGGCGTGAGGAGAGGCTAGCGAGCAATAGTGCTGCTAGCGGTTCCGCTGGCGGAGGGGAGGCTGAAGTGGGAGACGTAGAGTCCGCCTGGGTCCTTAGTGACGGAACGCCAGTGGATGAGGCAGGCGGGCCGATGACCGTGGCCGCCGTGAACCGAATTAAGCGAGCGTACCGTCTGCCAGATGTGGTGAAGCTGCGAGTGCCCGCGCCGGAGGAATGGGCTTCCATACTTCCTGCGAGGTTCGCGGCAGTACACGAGGAGATTTTCTGCCAAGGGGTTACCTTTCCGCTGCTGCCTAACCTTCAGATTCTGGTGTGCAAGTTCAGCCTTACCTTTGGGCAGATCTGCCCCAACATGTGGCGGTTGCTCATGGCGTTGAATACTCTGTGGATGTTGTCCGGGTGTGAGGGTCCGACCGTGGCGGAGGTGCTGCACTTCTATGAGCTGGTGTATGTGAGGCGGCAAAGGTGTAGTAGCTAAGTAAACCTAATTCGCCGCCAGGGAGCGCTTAAGCTGATTGAGAATTTAAAGGATTCCATGGCTGCTTGGCGAGGCACCTACTGCGTTGCAACCTTGGGGTGGGAATATGATGTGGGGGTGGGGGTCAATGATGATCCACCGACGCATAGGATTAAGTCAGAATTTCAACCCCTCCGAGGTTGTCGGCTGCCACTGCATTAGTCTTAGTTGTACTTGTGTTAGTTGGTCCGTTCCTTTTGCTGACATGCTTTCTTGTTGTGCAGCGGGCCTACGCTTTATCTTGACCCGAGAGGAGCAGTGCCGCGTGGTGTGGATCCAGGGGTGTTGGCGGAATCGAAACCTGCTTGACCTGCGGTTGTTGACAGGTTGGGAGTTACTGGTCGATCTGAGGTTGACACGCTCCATTGGTAAGTATATTCCGCCGATTTGCTATCCTCCTTTTTTGTGCTTTACTGACTGCAAGTACTGTTTTGTAGATTCACTGCCGGGCAATAGAAACAGTCGGGAGGCTTTCGAAAAGGCTATGGCATGGGCGGAGCTTAACGATTTTTTGAAGGGCATGTACGCTGCCGGATTGGCTGCTCAACAGACCACAGTCGATCCCCAGACATTGGCGGTGAATCCGTCGGAGGTTTCGGTGGTGCTGCAGATGCCGCACCACTCTCATCTTGGCACAATGGCGTCTCGGTGGTCCAAGCGGAAGGACCGACTGGAGGTGGTACCGCTCAAGGGGCTGTCGGTGGGAGTAGAGAAATGGTGGCTCCTGCCCGAACGAAGAAGGTTGCCACCCAGCAGCTAGGGCCTGTGAAGGAGAAAACTGTGGCGCAACCCACCGTGACCATAGCTGGTCTGGAACCGAGCGTCCTGCCGAGGGCTGTTGCTACCGCGGTCACACGGGTAGTTCGTCAAGGGAAGTGGCGGCAGAATGATGACGAGGGGGAGGAGGAGGAGGACGAGATTGTGACCATAGAGGCTTGTACTCAGAAGAAGGCGAGGCAGGATGCTCCAGAGGTGACTGTGGCTGTTGCTGGAGAGGTGCCGCCGAGCGGGTTGGATTCGTTTGGTGCTTATGCTGAATTTCCGACCGACTCCGAGCGGGAGTTTTTATTCCACCTCTGCGAGCGGCTAGGGTTTGGAGGGTTGGATGGATCGGTCCGCCCGACCACCCTTCAACAGTCGCCATACAGCTCGGCGTTCGGGCACCTATCTGTCAGGCTACATGAGCTCTTCCGTGCGGCGTCGAGCCAGCCTCAGGTGGAGCGGCAACTGAGGGAGGAGATTGAAGGTCTCTAGGGGGAGCTGGTGGATGCCAAGGCTAAGCTTTTAGACGTTGAGCTTCACCTGACTAGGGCGGAGTACGATGCCCTAGACACCCGCAGCAAGTTGAAGGTGGCCATTGACCAGCATGTTGAGCGGAACGACCAGATATCTCGCCTCTAGCGGGACATAGCCCTACTGAAGGATCAAGTGGTGGCGAAAGATAAGAAGGTTGAGATTCTTCAGCGGGAGTCAACTGCCAAAGGCTCGGAGCTGAAACAATTGGAAGACAAGGTCGCCCGGCTGCAAGCGGAATTGAGTCGCGGCGAGGTCATCGCCGTGGAGGTGTTCAGGCAATCCGCCGCCTATAAGCAAGCCCTGACCGAGGCGGCGAAGGCAGGTGCCGTTGCCAATCTGGATCTGTTGAAGCAAAAATGCACCATCGACTGGGTTAAGGCTTCGCAGCCTGTGGAGGCGTCTTGGCGGCCGCCAGTGCCAGTAGGAGGGTTTGCCGTGGGCCAGCCCGGGGGGGGGGGGGGGGGGGGCACGATCTGGCAGCGGCAAAAATGATGGGCGTCCGGCGGACGATTCCCTGCGGACTCTTCCTCCTACTCAATCCGAAATCTCCCGTGTCGACTTCATGGCTGCCCATATTCGAGCGGATGGTACCGTGCTGACGCTGAGCCCTACCGCCCGTGGGTCCGATCAGACGAGCCACCTGGCCGAGCCACAGCTGCCGCCGGCGGGTGAGGATGTTGTTGGTGCTCCAGAGAATCCTTGAAGGTTGCTGGACTTCTGTTAATGCCGCTGAGGCTCCTTTTTTTTTTTTTTTGGTGTGTGTCGCTGAGGCTTTTTATGTATGTACTGGACAACAGTTTTGGGCGGGGAGTCCTGACCCTTTATATATGAAGTCTTTTGTATGAACCTTTTGCAAATGTGATTGCTGTTAGTGGTATCTTTTGTTTATGCGCTTGTACCGCTAGAGTTCTGACTTAAGCTTTTGTCAATCAACGAAACATTAAGGGAATTAAAATTCATCCAAGTGCACGATGTAGCGAACATGGTCCGCTGAATATTTTTGGCGTAGCCAGTTAATTCTTGTGCTTGGTCTTGGAGACAATGGTTTGAATAATTCCTCGTTTCATTGATAGCTGATAGATCAGCGTTTTACAAAAGCGGGGTTCTACCCGTTGGGTAGCTTCCCTTAGCTAAATATTGAACAAAAATTTAGCTAAGTCAAGATGCTCTTGGGTAGCGGCATGACTATTTGTAGTAGTACCGAAGGTGTTCGGTATTCCAAGGGTGGGTCGTGGTGACGTCATCCTTGTCCATTAGGTAGAAGGTACTAGGGCTGACGACTTCTACGATTTTGTATGTTCCTTCCCAAGTTGGGCGGAGTCCTGTTAGAGGTGGGATGACCTCCTTCATGACCCAATCCCCCAGTTGGAGGTTCCGGGCTTTGACTCTGGCTTTGTAAAAACGTGACACCCGTTGCTTGTTTTGCAAATTGTGCAGATAGGCTTTGTGGCGTTTTCCCTCGAGGAGGTCCTTGTCGAGATTGACGCTTTCGTTGTTGGTCTCGGAGTGGTAGCCCTCGACCCTGGCGGTTGGTTGGGTGACTTCGATTGGCGGGACGGCCTCCGTTCCGAACATCATGCAAAATGGTGTTTCACAGGTGGCGGAAGTTGGGGTAGTCCGGATGGCCCACAGGACTTCCGGGAGCTTTTCCGCCCATAAACCCTTGGCGTCGTCAAGCTTCTTTTTTAGCAGCTTTTTTATTATCTTGTTTGCTGCTTCGACCTGGCCATTGGTTTGAGGATGGCTGACAAATGCAAAGCTTATCTTGGTGCCCAGGTTGGCGGTGAAAGATATAAGTTCCTTGTTGTTGAACTGTGTACCGTTATCTGTGATGATTGTATGGGGTATACCATAGTGGCAGTAGATGTTTTTCCATAGAAAATGAGTTACCTTAACGGTAGTTATTGCCGTTAGCGGTTCCGCCTCTATCCATTTCCTGTTGTAGTCGATGGCGATAATGATGTACTTGAACTGTCCTTTGGCGGTTGGGAATTTTCCAAGTAGGTCAAGGCCCCATGTGGAGTGGATCCATGGGCCAATAATGATAGACAGGGGCTCTGCCGGAGCATGGGGAAGGTTAGCGTATTGTTGGCACTTGTGGCAAGAACTGGAGACCTTCCTAGCGTCGTCGCTGAGGGTGGGCCAGAAGTATCCCTGACTCATTGTGCGATTGGCCAGAGATCTGGCGCCAGAGTGGTTTCCACATTCTCCAGCGTGTATCATGGCAAGAACAACCCTTCCCTCTTCTGGGGTCAAGCACCGAAGGTTGGGGTGGGTGAACCCCTGGCGGTAAAGTTTGCCATTCTGGATGTTGTAGCGGGTTGCCCTCCGCTTGAGCTGTCTTGCTTCAACCTTGCCCTCTGGTAGTGTGTTGTTGCTTTTGTATTCTATGATTTCATCCATCCAACTAGGATTGACCTCAATGTTGAAGATCTCCGCCCGTGTTTTTGTGATGCTTGGTCTGTCAAGATGCTCCGCTCTTGTGTCCGCTGGACTTTGGTGTGGTTGGGCGGTTGCTAGTCTTGCTAGTGAGTCAGCCTTAGAGTTCTTTTCCAGAGGAATCAGGGTGATAGTGTGGAATTGGAATTTTTTCAAGAGTGTTTTGACGTATCCCAGGTATGCCGCCAGCTATTTGTCTTTGGCCTGGAATGTGTCACTGACTTGGTTGACGACTAGCTTGGAGTCGCTGAATATGTTGACACTGTCGGCCCCTGAATCGATGGCGAGGAGTAGGCCGGAAATGAGCACTTCATACTCCACCATGTTGTTTGAGGCTTTGAAATTGAACTTTAGCGAGTATTTCACGTCTATTCCTCCGGGTCCTGTTAAGATGATCCCAGCGCCGCAAGCCTTGGCGCAAGCGGAGCCGTCTACGTGGAGGTTCCAGTCTGATTTCCTTTGGGGGGCTGGTTCCTCAGCGGTTACTATCTCCACATTGGGCCCTGTTTCCGGGTTGTGCTCATACTAGGACTCGGTGAGCTCAGCGATGAAGTCTACTACCGCCTGGCCTTTTATGGAGGTCCTTGGCCTGTACTCAATGTCAAACTCACTAAGCTCGATGGCCCATTTGTTGAGGCGGCCTGAGTGTTCAGGGTTCTGTAGCACTTGCTTCAGCGGCTTATTTGTAAGGACATGGATTGTGTGAGCCTGGAAGTACTGGCGGAGGCGTTTGGCGGAGACGATGAGTGCAAGAGCGAGTTGCTCTAGTGGGGGGTATCTTGTTTCTGCCCCGTTCATGTCTTTGCCGGCGTAGAAGACTGGGAGCTTCTCATGGTTCTCTCTTTGCACAATGGAGCACCTTACCGCCGTTGGTGATACTGCCAGATATATGTACAGTACTTCACCCAGAATGGGAATGGAGAGAAGTGGCACTGCTGCCAGATAATCTCGTAAGCCCTGGAATGCCACCTCACAATCGGGGGTCCAGTCGATTACTTTCTTGTGGGTCCTTTTCAACAGTTTAAAGAATGGGAGGCATTTGTCGGTGAGTCTGGATATGAACCGAGAAAGGGCGGTTAGTTTTCCTTGTAAGCTTTGAACGTGCACCTTCCACTCCGGCGTCTTTAGGTTGAGGATGGCCTGCACCTTGTCAGGGTTGGCCTCTATTCCCCGCTCACTAACGATATATCCCAAAAATTTGCTGGTGGTGATGCCGAAGAAACATTTTTCTGGGTTGAGGAGCATGCCGTAGGCCAAGAGAATTGCGAATATGATCCTGAGGTTTGCCACGTGTCCGCTGGCCTTGAGGCTTTTCACTAACATGTCGTCCATGTAGACCTCAATGATTTTGCTGAGATGTTCGGCGAACATGGAGTTAATTAGCCGCTGGTAGGTTGCGGCAGCATTCTTCAAGCCGATGGGCATGACATTGTAGCAGTAGAGACCCTTGTCGGTGGTGAAGGTGGTATCTTTTTGGTTGCCGGGGTGCATTTTGATTTGATTGTAGCCGGAGAAGGCATCCATCATGCTGAGCAGTTCATGGCCAGCGGTTGCATCGACCAGTTGATCAATGCGGGGTAGCGGGAAACTATCCTTTGGGCATGCTTTATTAAGGGCCTTGTAGTCGATGCACATTCTCCATTTTCCGCTAGGTTTTTTTACCATGACCAGGTTTGAAATCCACTGAGGATAATTGACCTGCCGAATGAATCCAATGTTCTGGAGCTTGGCGACCTCTTCCCCGATAGCACGGTACCTTTCCTCATCAAAGGCCTGACGCCGCTGCTTGACAGGGTAGAAAGTTGGTTTGATGCTCAGCTTGTGTGTAATGATCTCAGGGGAGATGCTGGGCATGTCAGCATAGGACCATGCAAAGACGGCTTTGTTGTCATGTAGGAATTGTGTGAGCTCAGCTGCTACCTCTGGGGCCAGTTAGGCGCCGATGCGGACTGTCAGCTCAGGGTGTTCGTCGGCGATGCTGATAACTCTCAAAGATGTTTCTGGGTTGACAAGCTCCTTTCTCACATATTTTCCTCGTCATCCCTGGCATCCTCGAAGATGTCTACCGCTGGTGCATGGTTTCCTACTGTGAGGATCTCGTGTCGGCATGCTGATCGAGCCACAGTTGTTGAGTAACACTCTCGTGCTAGCTGTTGACTTCATGAGAAGCATATAACCATGACGTTGGGTGTGGGGAACTTCATGAGAAGCATATAACCGGCAATGATGCACTTGAGTTTGTTGAGTGTCGGTCGACCAATGATGGCATTGTACGAACTGAAGCAGTCGACAATGATGAACTCCATATGAACTTCCGCCGTACATGGGCTGATGCCGATAACCAGGCGCATATAATCAGAGCCCAGTGGCTATGTGACATCGCTAGAGAAGCTGAGCGGGGGCTCATGATCCTGGAGTAATTTTCAATTCCGCTGAAGTTGGTTATAGCAGCCATTGAATATGACATTGACAGCGGATCCGCTGTCGACAAGGACCCTTTCCACTAAGGATTTATCGAGTATAGCGTCGATCAAGAAAGGGTCGTCGTTGGGGAGATGTACTCCTCGCTCCTCCTCCTCTGAGAAGGTGATGGGATCCCAGCCAGACCTTGGGAATTTAGCGGATCTCTCATAGCGGATGTTGCAGACTTCTTTGGGGTGGTTGCCGTGCATAACGCTTCTTGGCCCTATGAGACATGTTCGTAATTGGAGCACCACCGTCAATGGTATTGATGAGGCGCAGTGGCTCAATGTTGGCGACGACAGGTGGCGGTTGGCGGACCTTGAATTGTTCCATTTTGCCATCCTGGTACAAAGTCTCCACAGCTGTTTTGAGGGCATTGCAGTTATTAGTGTGGTGGCCGCTGTCCTTGTGGTATTTGCACTATTTTCCAGTGTTCCTGGGCTTTCCCACCCTAGGGTATTTTCTTGGGGGTGGTGGCGGAATTTGATCCTTGCATTGGTCGTATATTTTTTCATACGAGGCTGTGAGGACTGTAAACACTGCGTACCGCTGAGATGACTCAATCTGTTTGTTACGGTTATCTGCCTGGGATGGGCGGTTGCCCCTGTAATGTTGATCCCTCTACCGCTTGCTCTGGTGGTTGGCCTGTTGCCATTCTCTCTTTTTGTCAATTGGTGGCGGGGTGGAGGTCTTGTTGGCGGTTCCCTGGTGGTTAGCGGAGGGTTGATTTGACTTTGCCGGTGCTGGCGGTAATGGTGGGGTTTCACCATATGTGATGAATTCTGCTTGTGCATGGATGACCGCCTCACTCATGACGTGGTCATATGCAGCATTTGGGTGGTTGTAATTAATGTGGTAGAGGAATGGCCCCTTGAGTAGTCCCTGCTTGAAGGTGGCCAATGCCATTGTTTTGTCCAAGTATCGACACTGAGATGCTACCGCTCGCCACCTGGTGACAAATGCCTTCAAAGTTTCATCGGTGCCCTGCTTGACATTGAACAATTGTGTTGTGTTGTGATGTCCGGCGGCCAGCAGGATGAATCTAGAGAGGAAAGCATTTGACAGTGCATTGAATGAGTCGATGGATCCAGGTGGACATTCAAAGAACCAACTCATTGCCTCATTATCTAGCGTTTCGCTGAACAGGTGGCAGAGAGTGGCGTCATCGAATCCCTTGTTGTTGGTGACTTTTTTGAATGTGTCCATGTGGACGAAGCGATCAGTCATGCCGTTGTAGTGTGACATCTTTGGTATTTTTGCATATGCTGGTCTGACGGCCTGCAAGATCCTGGAGGTGAATGGCCCTGGCCTAGATGCAAAGAGCTGGTTAGGCGCTGGCCCAGGGGCGCCTGCCTCCGCCCGGGTCAGCCTTTGCTCTAATTGCTGCATTCTTTTAAGGATTAGGGCGGTTTCATCACCGGCGGTCCCCCTCTGCAAATTTTGCTGGGCCAGTTCCCGCCTGGGCACCGGAGGATTACCTTGGGTCCTGGCTCTGGCCGTTGAGCGGCTATGACTTCGCCTCTTGTTCCAGCATTAGGCGGGGCCTGGGGGGTGGGCCCATGCCTAATAACTCTAGAGGGTTTAGCGGTACATGCATCTGTATTATTGGTAAGGGCAACAATCAGCCACTGTTGGGTTGGCTACGCCTAGTGCTCTGTGATTGTTCGCTCTGTGTTGGGTTGGAGTTTGCTTCCAGCGCCCTTTTTAGTTCGTCGAATTTCGACATTAGTGTGGCCACCGTTTTTTGGGCTTCTGCCTTCTCTCTGTGCTCCTGCTCGCACTCTCTGTTTGCCTTGTGAAGGACCGCCAGTGCCAGCTCATACATAGCGATGATGTCCCGGCCCGGCGGGCGACTGCTGCCCGACTGTGCTTCCGGTGCTGTGTGGGAGGGCGGTACTTGCTGTACTGCTGGCGGTTCCCCACTAGGGTTGACTGGGGTGTTGAATAGTGCTTGGTTAACATTAACCGTTGGGTTAATGCTAGCCGCTGGGTTGGTGGGATGGGGGTCGGCAGATTGATCCGCCTGTTCTTCAACGTTTCCCTCGCTACCGTTAGTCATGGTGATTGTGGTGGGATGGCCTTTTGTTCAAGGAATTCCCACAGACGACGCCAATGTTAATGCTCGAGATTCGGCGGTAGTCGGACCGCTACTGGAAGATATCGTTGTCCTCTGTCACCTGTCAGATAGCACACAAAGGACGTCAGAAGGGAGACCGCGTCGGGCGGTCTTCTCTTCTCCGATGCCTAAGTTAGTTTATGCCTAATGACATAATAACAGTAGAGACAGCAGTTATTGCGTAATTAATGAGGAGAGAGTAGAGAACCTTTTATAGATGGGGAAAGGGCTGATCTATTCCATGTTTTCAATGTGGGACTGATGTGCTTCAGTTCCCAGCTTCTGGAGCTTCTGGTGTCATCTTGGCGCGGCGCGTGGCGGCGCGTCCGAGGTGATCTTGGGGTGAGCCAGGGCTCAGGTGGTAGCCCGCCTGGCGGTGTTTCTGTAGGTCACACCGTTGGTGGTATTTGGCACAGTTGGAGGTAATGTGAAGGTGGCCCATTATAGCTAATTATGCTTGGCAAATGCCCATGTAAGTACAGAGAGTAAAACATGTAGTCCCCGGAAATAATGCCATATCAACGACACTTCATCCATACTAATCCAGGAGACAAAGTACATCCTGACAGCCAACCTCAAGAGGAAAGATACTCCCTTCAACACCATGACCCAAAACCGCCAGACCATGTCAGGAGCTTCTCCTAATTACTTTGACCACAAAAAGGTAAATTGAATTCCTGGGAATAACACGACACACCAATCATACCAAGACTCCAAAACCCTAGCTCAAAGAGTAGGGACTTATTAGACTAAGCCAAAAACCTAAACCAAAAACTGAAATAGCACTAAAAAGCAAAGAAATACCACCGGAAGCCATATAACTGCCAAGATGAACCACCGCCGAACTACTAAGATCACTCACTGCTGGATTGGTGTCGGTATCAATGGACTCTATAATAAAACCAAGAAGCAACAAAGCTGCACCCACCTGTTAGGTCCATAATTACCTAGTAATTATTTCCCTAATCTTGCACTATTGCTTAACCTTTGTGTTTATTTATATATATTTATTGTGTTTTCCTTATCATGCTAGGAAATGATGGAGAAGCTTGGAAATGCACTAAAAACTTAACTTTAGCACATTTTCCTACTCCGGCTAGGAGAAACCGACCTAGGCAAGGAAGGAGGGACGGAAGCCTGACCAAATGTGTTGAAACTTTCCAGATATATTACAGATATCCGAAGGATCATTTCTTATGAAGAGTACAAGCGCTAGTTCGGAGTGGAAGGCCTTCAAAAGTTCAGACCAAGTTTCTGACTAAAAGACAAAAACTGTAAAACCGGACCTGTACGGATTCCAGCATCATTTCCGGCCACACCATAGTGATCTAAGCTCTGAAATTTTACCAGGATGATATACACTCATGGAGAAACATTTGGTATGAAGAAGTCAAAGGCAAATTCCGAACTCTCGGTGGAGATTCAATTGAATGAAAATTGGAGAAGAAAGTGCGCAAAAGGACAAAAAAATGGGTCAACGGTAGTCAACGACGGATTCTGGATATTTCCGACCTAGTTGGCTGGTCGATAATAGGTGTGGAGGACAAGGAAGAGCTGATTAGGGTTAGAGACTTTAGGTGGAAAGACTCTAGGTTATTTTGAAATTCAAAATTTGAATGATGACAAGTGGTCCAATTCTTACACCTTACACTTTTGTCTGTCACTTATTACCTTGTTCCCTAACACAATGACCCTTCTACCTTTACTTTTTCTTCTCCATCAAAATATCTATGGGCTTTCTAGGTCATTTCTATGTGGAATTAAAAGTAGATCCACATTTTGTGCTTACACATTTGTCAACCACATCTAGCCCTTCATTTCCTTTGATCTCCACCCTCCATTCATCACTTTTGGCCTATAAAAGCACCCTCCCCTCACTTTGGACGTTTTGAATCTATTCCTTCATCCATTTCATCTCATTTCTCTCTCCATTTCCTCTCTATTTTCCATAGTTCTTCATCTTTTAGGTAGTTTAGTTTAGCTTTTGTGTAGAGAAAAGTGTAAAGTGTCTTGGGTTTTTACCAAAAAACGTAAGATCCTTTACATCTTTGATCAATCACACCCTAGTTTCATCATTTCAAGCCTTTGTTCTTCAAGTTTCTAAGAGCTTTGTGGATTTGTATGGCAATTTGGGTTTGAGAAAACTGAAATTTCCATACTTTGAAAAATCTCTCACTAGTTTTGCATCAAGGGGAGATAGTTTGGTAACCAACCACTTTCTCCACTCTTCCTCTCTTTTGCTTGATGTTATTATGTATATGGGTGATTTATGTAACTATGGGTTGTGAGTAGAATAAATTTGGGGCTAGGCCTTAGCCCTAGCCAAACTCATGTATAAAATAGTGTGATGCCATGTTTTTGGTGAATATGCATGTTTTGAATCCTTTAGCTACTTTACTTTAATGCTTTCTTACATGTGTTTTTGGATTTGTCACCTAGAAGCATGTTGTAGGAATTAATGAAATCGGAAACTTAAGCTTGACAATCTTTTGTAACCGAGAAGCATGAGTAGCTAATAGGGTGGTGGTCTAGCTTATTCTTACTGGAAGAACTAGATTGCTTGGGTCCTTACCTTAAAATTAATGCTTGGTGCCATGAGTTTAAGAGTCGAGAGGCCTTAGGGTTTACGACATCAAAACCCTTTTATGTTTTAGCAAATGTAAATGGGACTAAGGTTGTGTGATCTAGCTTTGCTCTAGCGACATGGTTAGGTTGCATGATTAGTTGGTATCTCGGTTTCTCTAGCGAAAACTGAGGGGGAATTTATCAAAGCATGTTGTTATTAGAAAATGGGTTACATTATATGCATGAGGGAGGCTAGGTGCAAAAACCTATGCTCCTATTTATCTCATTGATCAAAGTCTCTATTTTATTTTGTTCTTATTAGCTTAGTTTATTTTTGTGCAACTTATTTTACTTTTTAGAAATTAAAATCAACAAAGCCGATTCACCACTTTACCATTGTAAATATCATTATTGATAGTTTTGGCTTCCAAAGGGCCGAGACTATTAATTTGTAAAAAGATAGATTCACATGTGTTTTCTAGGTTTTATTTTTGCGGTAATCTAGTTATGGTAGAGTTACTCAATCCCTTGGGTACGATACTCTTACTTTTCCCCTTTACTAAAACTTGACCTTCTAATCTTGGGAGTAGGAGAAATCATACCAAATTTGCACTTATTTTATACTCAATGATGTCCCCAACAAGTTTCTGGCGCCATTGCCGGGGATTGAGGTTAAACTCAATCCCTATTAGGTTGCCGTGGGACTAGAGAACCAATTTCTAGTTTATCTTTATTTTTCCTTTAATTATTTGGTAGTTTTTTTTTTTTGTGGTAGTTTTTTTTTTTTGAAATTGTTATAAGTATTTTGGCTAAGTAAATTTGTAAATTGTGGTAAGAAAAGACTAAATTGAGTATATTGAAATTTGTAAAATAGTCTTGCCTATGTGCTATTTGCTTATTACTTGTACAATTTCACCTTTTAGTTAATGAATTAAAATTGGTTCTTCGACTATTTCTTTTAAATTAGAATTTGATTAGAACTTGTAGTTTTTAAGTAAATAGGATTTGGATTCCATCTTTGTAACGTTCTTTCTTCTCTTACCTGGTCGTATTTCATGAGGAGTTACCGAACTGTTGAGTGTTAGACAACACCCAAATTTGGATTTCTTTTCCCTTTTGCTTTTCTAATTACAAATTCTAATTTGAGTTCTAATTTTCTAGAAATAGTTAAAGTTTTAATTTGAGTCACATTGGACCTTGTTAATGTCCTTAAACTTAAACCCGGATTGGCGGACTCCAAAATGAAGAAAAAATAAACCAAGATGAAAAATTTGGGAGTTTGGGAGTAGCCGAGAGCATGGGTTGATGTGCTCAAAGCTTAAGTGTGAGGTTCCTTCGATTGGTGATGCATAGAGCTAGGGATGGCAAGTGCCTAACTTGGCCTTGTGAGGTTATCACCTATTTTGCACAATGGAGCTAAGTGGAGGATCGATCTTCAAAGAGTTTGTATTTCTCTAACTCTACTCTTGATTTTTCCTAGCATGAATTACGTTTGTTTATGTGTTTACATGTTGTGGCTTTAAGAGTTTTGTATAGTTATTTCACCATTGGTCAATGGATAAGACACAAAAGATTTAGCTTTTATTGAAAAGATTATCCAAAGTTCAAGTGTGAGGTGGCTAGCCTTTCTCTCTTGCCTTGTGTTAGTTTAATTGTTTTGAATGCTAGTCTTGGCCTTTAGTGAGCATGTCCCCAAAACATTGATAGGATCTTAATAGCTTCATTATACATTAAGGACTATATGATGTTTTAAGTGTGAGGTGCTTGTTAAGCCAATGTTTAGTTTGTTAATAAATTATGTTGATTAGTATTAGGAAGTTTTTATTTGGTCCTACGCTTTGCACATGTTTCACAATTGTTCAAAACAGCACATTGAGGACAATGTGTGATTTAAGTGTGAGGTGGTAAGGCTAAGTACATTCCTTATCATTTTCTTCATTTGTTACCCTTATTGAAAAATCCATAAAAATTGAAAATTTTTGAAAAATACAAAAAGATTTTGGCTTGCATGCGGGATTCCTAAACCGAAACAACCCCCAATGATGAGATTGAACTTATGGCTAAATGGATTGATTAATTTTGAGCATGTTTAGCGATTGAAGATCAATACTTATTTAATAAATGAATTTGGCGTTTTGTGCTCACATGCATTTGAAGTCATATTGCCTATGTCATTTTAGATGCATTCATGTGGGAAAGATGAAGACTAAATTTGTTGAAACTATCTATGCCTAATTATGTGAGCTTTTGAGCCTAAAAGAGTGCATACAAGTTTCAAATGACTAATTCTTTCATTGTGCGATCAATTCATTATGCATGTAATCTAGAACTTGCACCAAATCTTTCGAGACTTTATATCAAAAGCATGAGTTGTTATTGGGGAAGACCAAGGCATTAGGAATCCACCATGGCCAAATAGATTTTGTCCTCAAAGAAAAAAATCCATTAGCAAGCCATTTTGAGCCTATATAAATTTGTGTTAGCCTTTTCATTTCTTCACCACCACAAATGTTTACCTTTTTAAAACTTAAACACTTTTCCTACCCTTTCTAAGCCAAGTGGTAAGCAATGTGAGTCCTATTGTTAGTTTGGTGCTTGTAAATGGGTTTGAGAAGTGTGCAAAAAAATAAGTGTGAGGTGGATAGAGTATTGTGTGCGTGAGCTACGGGTTGTAGCCAAGAAAAGAAAAGGGTGACCCTAGAAACATGTTCAAAATATCAAAAGAATTATTCAAAGTCAAATGGAATAGGGTCAGCAAAAAAACAAATGAAAAAAAAAATAGAAAAAGTGTTGTGCAAAAATAGTGTGAATGAAAAAAAAGAAAAAATACAAAAAGAGTGTAGGTTGTACAAAAGGGGGAATAATAATTTTTTAGTAGTCCTTTAGTTTTTGGGTTTGTGAAAAGAAGAAGAAGGTTTTACAAAGCACCTGGAGTCTTAGAGAAAAGAAACTCAACAAGAGAATTACTTACTAGGAGGCTTAGAATTTGTGAATCACCTTTCCCTTCATTTCTTTAACCCCCCGCCTTAAGCCTCATTACAACCTAAATAAAAGACCTTGTGATCCAAGAGAACTCATGCAATGATCATGTGGAGAAAAGAGCAAGCCTATGGAAAGCATGTCAATTGAATTGTTTTTTGAGTGCAAACACTAACCATTAAACACTTGAGTTAAAATGAGTGATATCCATGTGAGTTTGATGGTTAGACAAATGCGGTTCAAGTTGATTCCATGTCAATCATTTACGGTGGCACACATGGCATATGCATTCAATATGTTATGTTGAGCATGACTTTCCAAATCCAATTATTAGCTTTGCATTTTGAAAATTTGGTTTCTAAACTTGCTCAATTGAAAGTCATTCCACTAAGTCATGGTTCTTTAAGGGAAAATGGTTAAACTCATTAAGGATGCAAGTGATTGTTTTAGTTAGTTTGTGCTAATTTATCTTATGTTTTTGCTTGAGGACAAGCAAAGTGTAAGTGTGAGGTATTTTGTTAGGTCCATAATTTACCTAGTAATTATTTCCCTAATTTTGCACTATTGCTTAACCTTTGTGTTTATTTATATATATTTATTATGTTTTCCTTATCATGCTAGGAAATGATTATCAAGCTAGGAAATGATGGAGAAGCTTGGAGATGCATAAAAAGTCAATCTTAGCACATTTTCCTACTTCGGCTAGGAGAAACCGAGCTAGGCAAGGAAAGACGAGTGGAAGACTGACCAAATAAACTCCAAATGAGTTGAAACTTTTGATATCTATTATAGACATCCTAAGAATCATTTCTTATGAAGAGTACAAGAGCTAGTTCGGAGAGGAAGGCCTTCAAAAGTTCAGACCAAGTTTCCGAACTAGTGAAGGCCTTCCGCTCCGAACTAGCTCTTGTACTCTTCAAAACCCTACCATACCAAGACTCCAAAACCCTAGCTCGAAAGAGTAGGGACTTATTAGACTAAGCTAAAAACCTAAACCAAAAACTGAAATAGCACTAAACAGCAAAGAAATACCACTGGAAGCCATAGAACTGCCAAGATGAACCACTGCCGAACTACCAAGATCACTCACTCCTGGATTGGTGTCGGTATCAATGGAATCTATAATAAAACCAAGAAGCAACAAAGCTGCACCCACCCAACCCTCGGCCATCAAACCACCTCCTAAAAACCACCTACATAGCCACACCCCGCCTAACCCAACCAACATCCATCTGCACAGCTACGTCCCGCCTGCCACAGCCATAGCCGCCTAGATTCGATACCAGAGATCATCGATCCTGCCTCCAGATCCAGTATGAAACATCCTGAGGAGCCCAACCGCCGCCACCCAAAACAGGGGTAAGAAAACCCAGCCGCCTCGCGTCCTCCACCACCAACCCATCACCCACCTGTCCGATAGCAACCTCTAATCACCGGCGAAGCCATTGGGCCTCACCGACGTTGGGGCGCCACCGAACAAGCGCTGCCAAGAAAAGATTCGCCTCCCAAACTTCTGTTGAATGAGCTCCTCATGGTGAATGGTGTTTAATCGGAATATTTATTTGAACAAACTAATATGTAAAAAAATGAGCAGTAGTCTCATCATCATAAAATCTGGTGACTGTATGAATTACCACACGGATTGGACAACACTAAAATGAGCAGTAGAGCCTAGAAACCACGATAATATGTAATGATATTTCCTAGCTAAAGTCATCTAATAATAAAAAATAAAAAAATAAATAAAAGACTGCCATACGCTAGCAAGGAAAGACATAGAAACTTAAACCACTGCTACTGTTGCCTTAAGCTGCGTCTACATATGCCTCTCAATTCCTATCAAACTTTGGCCCTTAATTATCCCAACTCGTTGTCAATTCTCTTCGACGACATTATTATCATTCTCTGAGACTTTGTGCTCGGTGCATTGCAGCCCCATGGAAACAAAATCACGTCAACAACTTCATATTTTCTTTCTTCCATTCACGGCTCGAGGGGAGTCGAGGCCATATCATACCCGTTATAGATATAGGCAAAATATTTTCTTCTCATGGTGCAAGATGCACCATGGTAACCACTCCCCTAAATCCACCCCTCTTCTTGAAAGCAACCCAAAGAGGTGAAGTCAAACTTGTTGTCATCAAGTTCCCATCTACTGAAGCTGGGTTGCCTTAAGACTATGAATATCCCGACTTGATTAGAACACAAGACATGGTGGAAAATTTTTTCAAAGCCACCTATTTACTTGAACCACAGCTTGGGAAGGTTTTAGAAGAACATCGTCCTCATTGCCTTGTCACCGATGCTTTCTTTCCTTAGGCTACAGAGTGGCTGCCAAGTTTGGAATTCCAAGGCTGTATTTCCATGGAACCGGTTTCTTCCCATTGTGTGCTTCACTATGTGTGATGATGTATCAACCTTAGACAAAGTTGTCGTCTGATTCAGAGTCTTTTGTCATTCCTAATCTCCCTGATGAGATCAAGATGAATAGAAGCCAATTAGCAGTTTTTCCCAATCTGGATGGTGAGTCAGAATTCAAGAAGGTGATCAAATCATCCATAGAGACCGAAGAAAGGAGAAATGGGGTTATTGTTAACAGCTTCTATGAACTAGAACCAGCTTATGTAGATCATTATAGGAAGGTGTTTGGGAGGCAGACATAGCATATCGACCCCGTTTCGTTGTGCAACAAGGCACTAGGGGATAAACTAGAGAGGGGATCAATGAAAAGCTCGACTGCTGAGAAACATGAGTGCTTGAAAATTGAAATGGCTTGATTCAAAGAAATCCCATTCAGTTGTTTATGTATCATTCGAAAGCATGATCTATTTTGCTGATTGTCAGCTATTAGAAATTTCAATAGGCCTTGAGGCTTCTGGACAAGACTTCATTTGGGATGTGAAGAAAGAAAAGAAAGACGCAGAAGAATGGTTGCCCGAAGGATTTGAGAAGAGAATGGAAGGTAAGGGACTGATTATAAGAGAATGGGCTCCCCAACTGCTGATTCTTGAGCATGAAGCAATAGGAGCATTTGTGACTCATTGTGGGTGGAACTCTACCGTTGATGGAGTGTCTGCCGGGGTTCCAATGATTGCATGGCCGGTGTTCGGCGAGCAGTTTTGCAATGAGAAGTTGGTGACTCAGATACTTAGGATTGGCTTTCCTGTTGGTTCTAAACAATGGGTTTCATCTTAGGATCTAACTGCGAAGACTGAATCAAGTGTGAGGAGGGAGGCTATAGAGGAGGCTATGACTAGAATCATGGTAGGTGATGAAGCAATGGAAATGAGAAGCAGTGTTAAAGAGCTTGGAGAGAAAACAATGAGGGCCGTGGAAGAAGGTATCTCATCTTTCTTCGATTTAACTTCTCTAGTTGAAGAATTGAACAACAATTTGGAGGCCTAGTCGAAATCCCAACACTCATGAGTCGCAATAATATCTTATTTCTTCACTTTGGTAGTTTTGTGGTTTCTTTTTAGATTCGGTTGGGGTTTTATATTTTAGATTTGATTTAGTTAAATTATTTTGCCTTCTTGTTGTCCCAAGATTTCTAAGACACTGTATGACGGAAGAAAAAGATGGCAAGAATTTGTTGCTATAAACTGTGTATTCGTGTTATGATCGTCTGTGATAAAAGATAGCTTAGTGTAATTACCACAAATCTTGCCTAAATAAAAGATAGCTTATTTTGGGTAAAAGTTAGAAATGGTTCTTGTCATTTGAGGTGATACTCAATGTTAACTTTGTGATTTTAAAATGTTTAATTTTAGCCTTGTGATTTGTGAAATTGATCAAAATTGGTCCAAAAGCTAATTTTGACAAAAACTTTTCCATGTTCAAGTCATGTGCAAGGATAAGTTTGTTGTCTCAATAAAAAAATAAAACGAAACAAAATAAGTTAAAATTTTTATAGGAAATGAAATTAAAAATAAATAAAAAACAAAATTCCACAACCTCCTTTTTTTAGTCTCATTTTCCAAATACTATTTAATTGTAAAAGTAAATTGAGAATTGAAATTGGTCTACTCATTTCATTTCATAGCCCTTTTATATAGGAATGGAATTACAATGGAAATATCAATTAACATCAATTACAATAAGGATAGTAAATACTGATTGTGATGTGATTGCAATTCCTTGATTCTCTCTTCGTCTGTTTCTTTGACGAAGGCACATAATTTGTTTTTCCTTTAACACACCCTCTTGTGCCAAGTCAAAGACGAAATGGTGCATGAGTTGTTGTCTTACTAAAAACCTTGCCAAGTAACAATAAAAACCCTGTGGGACAAAAAATACACCTTGGTTGAAGGAAAAGAGCACAACACATCTTTTACATTTGAGGATGACATATGTGTGTTAGACTCCCCCTGACGTCTACACCTCCCCCTGATTCTTACATTAATCAAGGGAGCTTGGAAAGTCTTCGCATTCCTATGCTTTTCACATGTTTCTCAAATATGGCCTTAGGCAATGATTTGGTGAACAAATCTACCACATTCTCCTCAGACCTTACTTGATTCACTTGAATCTTGAGGAGGGCCTGTTGTTGCTAATTGTAGAAAAACTTTGGAGATATGTGTTTTGTGTTATCACCCTTGATATAACCTAACTTCATCTGTTCGATGCAAGCTGCATTATCTTCATAAATGCAAGTAGGATCTTCAGTGGTAGAACTCAAACCACTAGTCACTCGAATATGTACGTAATGATAGCACTTAACCATATACACTCACGAACCACCTCATGTAGAGCAATGATCTCTGAGTGGTTCGAGAAGGTAGCCACAAGAGTTCGCTTGGTTGATCTACAAGATATAGCCGTGTTTCCAATGATAAATACATAACCAGTTTGGGAACGACCTTTATGTGGGTCAAAGAGGTACCCAGCATCAGCAAAACCAACCAAAACGTCATTTGGCATTTTGGTGTAGTGAGTGACGCTTTCGCCATCAACATTTCCTTTAGTGATTGCAGTTCCATCTGCGCTCCCTCTTGTCTCTCTGTAGGGAAAGAACAGTCCCAAGTCAATGGTTCCTTTTAGGTATCGAAAAATGTTCTTGATACCATTACAGTGATGCTGCGTTGGCGCTGAGCTAAATCTAGCTAACAAGTTCACTGAGAATGCAATGTCTAGTCGAGTACATTGGGCTAAGTACAATAATGCGCCTATTGCACTTAGATAGGGAATTTCAGCTCCCAACACCTCTTCGTCATCTTCCTTTGGACGAAATGGATCTTTCTTTGCATCCAAACTTGGACTGATCATGGGAGTGCTAGCAGGATGCGCTTTGTACATGTTAAATCGCCTGAGCATCTTTTGGACATACACAGACTGGTTGATGAGTATTCCACAAACTCGGTGTTCTAGCTCAAGGCCTAGACATAATCCAGTTTTCCCAAGAACATTCATTTCAAATTCGGATTTCAGATAGCTCGTGGTTTCTCTTATTTCATCAAGAGTACCTATTATGTTCATATCATCGACATGTACAGCTACAATTGCAAATCCGGAACTTGTTTTCTTTATGAATACGCAGGGGCATAATTCATCGTTCTTATATCCCTTACCAATCAAGTAGTCACTTAGACGGGTATACCACATCCGCCCGGATTGTTTCAATTCGTAAAGTGAGTATTTCACTTAATTGCAAACGCACTCTGTGGTTTAGAGTCACTTGACTTGGGTAATGTAAGGCCATCAGGCACTTTCATATATATCTCTGAATCAAGATCCCCATAGAGATATGCAGTAACCACATCCATGAGCTGCATTTTCAGTCATTCAGAAACTACCAAGCTAACTAAGTAGCGAAACGTTATAACATTCATTACGGGGGAGTATGTCTCCTCGTAGTCAATTCCAGGGCTTTGTGAGAAACCTTACGCCACAAGGCAAGCCCTGTACCTCTTCATTCTTCTCATTACACTTTTTGACAAAGACCCATTTATGTCCTACAGGCTTTACACTTGGTGGGGTTAGCACTACCGGACCAAATACATATCTCTTTGCCAGAGAATCTAGTGCTTCTTTCCATTTAGGCCAATCTGCTCTTTGTTGACATTCTGCAACAGATCATGGTTCGATATCATCGTGCTCTATGATTTCTTGAGCAACAGTGTATGCAAATACATCATCAATGTGTATGGAAGATCTTTCTATCAACTCATACGCACTCTCATAATCCATTGAGATTTCTTTGTTCTGTGGAATCATTTCAAACATCATAGCATCCTCCAGTATTGATTCGTGGACATAACTATAATCAGAGACAATCTCATGAGAGGGATTCTCTACATTAATGATTAATGGATCAGTTTGTGCCTTACTCGCCCTCTTCTTCCTTGGGTGAGTGTCAATCGAACCAAGTGGCCTCCCCCTCTTCCTTTGGGGAGCCACGGCCTCAACCACACCTCCACTAAGTGTGGTTGCAGTGCCTCTATTTGCAACACCTTGCCCCTTGTTGGGGACTTCTAACCTTGCAGGCACATTTGCAGCTGGTATATGTGATCTGGTCACTTTTGCGATATCAGTAAATGCATCAGGCATCGAATCTGCTACGTTCTGAAGATCGATTATTCTTTTCACTTCACTTTCACATTGTGAAGTGAGGGGATCAAAATGAGATAGAATGGGGACAACCACGAAAATTCCTATCGTTCCCTTGGAAAATCCTTTTTCCTATCTCCCCCTAACGACGGGAAGACTGTCTCATCAAAGTGACAATCCGCAAATCTAGCAGCAAAGAGATCGCCTGTCAAGGGTTCCAAGTAGCGGATAATTGTTGGGGATTCGTATCCAACATAAATACTTAATCGTCTCTGAGGACCCATTTTGGTGTGCTGTGGGGGGCGCAATAGGCACATATACTACGCAACCAAATATGCGTAAGTGTGAAATATCAGGCTCATATCCAGTTACCAACTGGTATGCAGAAAATGGTTGGCTAGTAGTGGGTCTGAAACGAATAAGTAAAACTGTGTGCAATATTGCATAACCCCATGCAGATATAGGCAGGGTGGTGCGCATAACCAATGCCCTAGCCACCATCAAAACCTAGCCACCATCTGTAGCCTTTTGATGGTGGCTTCTGCGAGACCATTTTGTGTATGCACATGGGGTATAGGATGCTCTACGAGACCATTTTGTGTATGCACATGGGGTACAGGATGCTCTACATCGATCCCGATAGACATGCAATAATCATGAAATGCTTTGGATGTAAACTCTCCAGCGTTATCAAGCCTTATAGACTTGATAGGGTGATCAGGGTGGTGAGCCCTTAAACGTATAATATGTGTTAGGATTTTTGTAAATGCAGCATTTCTGGTGGACAATAAAGTGACATGTGACCAGTGTGTCGAAGCATCCACCAGAACCATAAAGTACTTGAATGGTCCACATTCTGGATGGATAGGTTCATAGATATCTCCTTGTATCCTTTGTAAGAATGGAATGTTTTGTTTTGTATCTTTAGCATAGGAAGGTCTCGATCCTGTTTTTGCTAAAGAGCAGGCTTTGCAAAAAGAGTGATGTGCCTTTGAAATAGTCAATGAGACATAATGGGAGGGAGGTAGTGCTTCTGGTACTTTAGAAGGCAATGACTGCATTTGAGCAGTACTAGGACCGACACCTTGCAGTGTGACGAATTTTTGTCCCATTTTATTTTTCACTCAAAAGAAGGGATATCCATATGAGTTCTTTAAAATACGGATCATCATGTCATGACTGGGGTGCCCTAGGCGGTCATGCCAAAGGCTGTATGAGTCAGTGTCCCACATTTCATTGTTGGTGACAGCATAGGATTCAGTGATCCGAATCGTAGTGAGGTACAATCCACTAGATTAACGCATAAGTTTCTCTAAAATGCGTTTCCTTCCACATTCATTAGAGGTAATATAAAGGTATTCAGTTCCATTCTCACAGTGTGTTCTTACATGATAACCGTTGGCATAAATATCTTTGAAACTTAACAAGGTTCGATTAGCTCTTGGTCTTGGTTCATATAGAGCGTCTGTGACTTGAAATGTTGTGCCATTAGGCAGAAAAAATTTGGCAGTTCCTCGCCCTTTTATTACTTGTGATGATCCAATCTTCGTAGTCACAGAGGAGTTATAGGCTATTAATTCAATGAATAATTGCCTATTCCTTAATATGGTGGGGGTAGTCCCACTATCAACTAAGCACTCAAGTTCTCCTCGATTCATTCCTACTAATAGATGGGAGGTATTGTTAATTAACTTGAAAATATGTCTCATATTCTTTAAAGTATTTCTATTTGTGTAGAATGGTATTCTTTTCATTCTAATAATTTTTTTCTTTAGATGTATTGCTTTACATCTTTATAGTGCTATTTCGAACCATGTAAATCTGTGTAGTAAATAAAAGTCGAACAAATTCATTGCTTTAGAATCAGATCTGAAATTTATTAATGAGTCAACGATAATCAAATCAAAGTTTTGTTCAGAAATCTAATTTATCAATTCTTTCCTGTTTGGCTGAAGGTTTCTTCGGTGCCCTTTGCACCTTGTTTCCATGACCACTAGGGTCAGCACCACCATCTCTACGCCATACATTGGGAGGGCCTCCACGGCCCATACCAAGACCCCCACATCCCTTGCCACGTAATGCATTGTTGCCACATGGGTAGAGATCATCACGTCCAAACCCCTATGCATTGGGGTTCTTTCCACCTTTCATTTTTCCATAATTAGCCTCGGGAATTTTCTTTGTCCCAGTGGGCCTAGCATTGTTGTTCAAGAGAACCTCATTATGCCTCTCAGCCACTTGCAGTAGGTTGATCAGCTTATTAAAGGTTGTGATTCTTTTGTTGTCAGACTCCAGCATATACTGATTCGCTAATATAAGTGCTGAAGTAGGAAAGGTGGAAAGAGTCTTCTGGATCATATCATCTTCTGTGAGTTCCTTTCCACAGAAATTTAGATGTGCCTTTAGGCGCAACATGTCCTTGTTGAAGTCATTGACCCTTTTATAGTCAAGCAAGCGTATTTCATTCCACTGGACAGTCAGTTCTAGTAGCAAGGTGCCATGAATGCTTCCAAAACCGTCCCTTAAGGGTGTCCCACAGTTCTTTGGGTGTCTTCAACGGAAGGTACTCCTAGCGTAGGCTACGATCAATATGTCACCTCAGAAACATTACGGCATTTGCTTTCACCTTATTAATTAGACGGTACATCGCCTTTGGGGTTGGTAATGGTGGCAATGTAGTCTTTTGCCACAAAGGCAGTTTCTACATTGGAAACCCAACGGTGGTACTCAAGTCCTTCTGAGTCCAAAATGTCAAATTCAGGTTGAGTTAGATCAGCCATCTACATAAACAAGATGGAAGATATAAATTACGCAGTCATAAAGACATCCACGTAAATTATTTTCCAAAAATATGAATTAGATTTCAAAACCAAAATTCATAATGGTCACATTTTTTCAATGCTATGTGAAAATGCTTTATCACGGTAAGTATGTATTTATAATGTGCATGAATTTTCATTATCATGGCAAAACGCAATTTTTGTATAGCATTCTAAATAAGGAACAATCATAGCACATAATAAAGAATAAAACATAGCATGTATAAAAATAAATTGCATGGCATGCTCAAATTGCACAAATATACAACAAAATATATGCTACATATATTATGTGTAAAAATAAAATATAAACAATAGCATAAGATAAAAACATGCTTAGAAATAATTATGTAAGCGTAAATAAAATAAAACATGCTCAAAATTTCATGATAAAAACTTAAACAATAAAATATAGAGCATGCTTAAAAAATTGTAAACATAAATGAAAATCACATGCTTTAAATTCCACGAATATATATCACATATATAACAAGCAAAAAAATAGCATGCTAAAAAAAAAAATTCTAATTATAAATAATTAAATATACCATAGTATGAAATTAAATAAATAAAAGAGAACATACTTGTTGTCCAGAAAATAAAACAATCCTACCACACGCGCGTGTTGATGCAGGCGTGTTTGGGCTTGAGAAAAACTGGACCGCTTCCTCTTGCAGGGGCCACAAAGGTTTGTTGTTTTTTTTCTTTGCTTTTCTCTTTTTTTTCTCTGGGCCGCGGGGCCTATTTCTTTTTTTCTTTCTTTTATTTATGCTGGGCTGGGTCACCACTCAAGGCCCATTTGTTTTTTTTTGTTTTTTTTTTTAATTGGGCCGGGATTCTTTTTTCTGGGTCGGACCTTTTCTTTGGGCCGGGTCAGCCCCCTTCTCTTTTTTTTCTTTTCTCTCTGTTTTCTTCTTTCTATCTTCTTCGCGTTTGCTTCTTTCTCCTCCTGGTTTTCTGTTTTCTTTTCTAGCAAAGCTGTTGTGTCAGGGCGGTGCAGCAGGCTAGGAGAACTTCAGGCGAAGCGTTGGACGATGAGCCGTCGGGGCTGGGCAGGGATGGGGAGCAGCAGCGACGGGATTGCTGGGATCTACAGGTCGGTGGTGTGTTGCAGGTGGCAAGGCTGGGATGTAGGCTGCTGCAGAGGCTTGCAGGGATCGCGGACTGAGGCGAAGGCTGGCACGGGGGTTGGCAGTTTGCTGGGATGGGCTGCTGTGTGTTGCAAGCTGCAATGCTGAAGGCTAGGTGAGGCCGGGGTAAGGGCGGCGAACTGGGCAAGGGAAAAAAAAATCCTTTTTTTTTTTTTCGAAGTTAGGGTTTTTTCTGAGCTATTGGCTCTAAGCGTGCTGTTAACGTGTAAAAGTAAATTGAGAATTGGAATTGGTCTACTCATTTCATTTCATAGCCCTTTTATATAGGGATGGAATTACAATGGAAATATCGATTAACATCAATTACAATAATGATAGTAAATACTGATTGTGATGTGATTGCAATTCCTTGATTCCCTTTTCGTCTGTTTCTTTGACGAAGACACATAATGTGCTTTTCCTTTAACATTAATTTAATTTCTTTTACTATTTTAAATTGAAATGACAAAATTATCCTTGTACATGAGGGGTTTTTGTCAAAAATTACATTTGGACCAATATTAATTAGTTTCACAAACTACATGGGTAAAATTAAATATTTTTAAACTACAAGGTTAATTTTGAGCATCATTCCAAACCACAAGGACTATTCATAACTTTACCCTACTATTTTTTATCCACTCTTGCAGTAATGGTGGCAGCACCCACTAATCTTTCCAACACTTGCCCCGCTAATATTTCCAACACTCGTGTTAGCAAAATGACAATAAACAGGTCTATGACCCATATTTGTTTATTTGTTGGTGTCTTTTGAATGTTACCAACACACTTAATTGTTTATAATTTTTTACTCTCTACCTCACTCTTATCTCTTAAGCAACCATAAGAGCCCTATCTCTAACTCAGCCTTATCTATTCATTATTTATAATTTTTTACTCTCTTCCTCAGTCTTACTGTCTTAGAGCAACCCCACAGATTTCCTATATATATATACAGATCCTATCAAGAGCGGAGCTTCGCTTTGAAAATTAACGTGTGAAGTTCGAGTTTTTGGTCACTTTTCGGTAGCATATCTACATTTCGACCGTTCAATTTTTAAGTACTAGTGTATAAATCATCTCTGTAAATTTTCTGCCAAAATGATGATCGTTAAGGCATTGATAACTGCCTTAAAGCTAGTACGGTTCAGATTGACAGATTCAGTCCGTCCATTGGTTTAAGCGAGTCAGATACCTTAACGATCATCAATTTAGCTGAAAATTTGCAGAGATGATCTATACAGTAGTACCTAAAAATTAAACGGTTAAGATGTGGATATGCGACCGAAAAGTGACCAAAAACTCGAACTTCACACGTTAATTTCAAAGCGGAGCTCCGCTCTGGATAGGATCTGTGTGTGTGTGTATATATATATATATCTCCATTTTAGGAATATGATGAAAGAGAATATAAAATTCTTTAAATTTATGGCAATATCTAAAATTTTAAGAAATAATTTAAGGAAGAATTATGAATATTGTAAAATAGAAAATCTATTGGAGTTGGAGCAAAAATATTATGGAGATTTTGATTTTTGCTTCCCTATAATACAAAAATTATAGAAAAGCTGTAAGAGTTGCTCTTAATGATAAGACCCGCCCCGAATTTCACCTTGAAATCCGAAGTGGCCATGCGGAGCCCACCTTAGAAGAAATTCTACCAAAAATTTGGCGGAACTTTCTCTAAAAGTGGACTACCCAAAACCTATAGAAAGACATTTACACTTCTAAAATAATCCACCCTTATTCTTCTGGAGCCACCATGCTCCCTAAATTACAACATCTCCCATTTCACAAAACAATTCTGAACTTAAGAATATTAATCTCATGGGTTATCAGAGCAATCTAATGCACAAGACGTACAAGAGGATAGAATACAAGATAAATGATTGATACTTTTTATAATGCGGAAGCTATGACAGCTATGCCTCAACCTCATGTATGCTCAACCTCAAGCTAAACTGGCCTGCAAACTGGGCATTTGAAACTGAAGGGCCCAAGGGAAAAACATTTGAAAATCGTTAGAGTGAGTGGACGAAAAATAACCAATCTCCAAGAAAAATAATTATAAGATTTAGTGCTTTCCCAAATTATCCTCTTAAAAACCAAGCATGCAGTAAAAATCTTGAAAGTACTCTTAATCATCATCTTTATTGGAATCTCAATCACGTAAAGTAGAACATCTCAAAATCTCTTTAAAATCTCAAATCCCTCAAATATATAATGATATTTCAAACATCTCGTTAAATTACTCATATCTCAAAATAGACGATGACTAAAGGGGACTGCCGATTAGTCTCATGCCACCTGGAGGGGACTGTCGACCAGTGACGCATTGGAGGGGACTGCCGACCGGATGAGGAGGTGATGGTTAGAGGGGACTGCCAACTAACCATATGTAGTTAGAGGGAACTGCCAACTAACTACCTCATGTCATTTGGAGGGGACTGCCGACTAGATGATGCATCGGAGGGGACTGCCGACCAGAATATTCTGGAGGGGACTGCTGACCAGAATATTGTCTGGAGGGGACTGCCGCCTAGACTATTACCTGGAGGGGATTGCCGACCAGGTAAAGCATGCATGCGCTGACTTATTTTCCTCCTCAATAAACTGGATTCAATCTCTTTAAAACAATTGCTTCCGGAAAGAAACCGATATTAATCCAATAAATCATCAATAATTCACCGAAAGCATAACTTAAGAATATCTCGATAACTCAAAACTCAATATCTCAATAAATCTTCGAAAGCATAAGTCAAATACTCGATAAAACAATAAATGCCTTCGGAAAGAAATCTCTATATAACTTTAAAGAACTCTCGATAATTCCATCGTGCTCTAATATTTGATAAATCATTCGTATTCGTATATCATCATATAAATCGATATTCGAAATCAATATAATTCTCATAATATTTTCTTAATCGATCACTTCCCGAAATCATTTCCCAACTCAATAACTCATAAATAACTATCTCGAAAATCTACTAAAAGCCCTCGGGAAGGAATTTCAATACTAATCTCGTAATTCATAAATAAATCTCAACAAATCAAAGCTCATAAAACCATAAAACTCAATAATTCAAATTATAAATTAGGAAAAATTTCAGTTTAGTACCCTGTGGTTTGACCTTGACATCATGTTAGTCCCTACAGTTTCAATTTAATCAGCAACACCCCTGAGGTCTCAATTTCGATCAGCCGTACCCAAATTTAATTGTTTGTCCAAATTGGACGTTAACTGCTGACATGGACTTTCACTCTCTCACGCTTGGGCCCACCTGAATGGCTAAATTTGTCAATTCACTGGTAATGAAAGAAAAAAAGAAAGAAAGACGGGCTATTTGTGTCTGACTTTTTTTTTCCTAACCCATGGCATCAGCGACCCATCCTGAAGAATGCCAAACCTTGCTTCCCAAACCTCTTCCACGCATCCCCAACCTTTCCTTCCTCCCAACCTCTCCATCTTGATCACACCTGTCACCTTCCCAAGAAAAGTATCCAATCTCTTCTATTAATCACCACCATGGCCTTCACCCATCTTCACAATCTCAACAATCTCATTCCTTAACTCTCTAAATCTTCCAAACTTAGCTCTGATGGACTCCAAGAAAGCCATGGCCTCTACTCCTACTACCCAAATTGACCCTTTTCAAGTACTCCAATTGGGTGCTCTTGAATACCATCTTGGACTGCAGTGATGGCGGCCTGGAACTGAAACAAACTCCAGAAAATTTCAGAAAAAAATGCAAGTGAACATAAAGCTAATCACAACAAGCAGATCATGGAAGTTATAAACCAAACCCAAAAACTTGGCAAACAAAGTTCTTTCCTATTTCTCTACTACAAATCATCATATTTGAATCAAAACCCCTAACCAAGATTTCATTTTCCTATTGCTTCACTTCGTCACCAATCAAACAGAGCTCCAGAAAAAATCAAATCCCCAAAACAGATAAAGAGAAAGAAGTAGCAAATGGAAACAAGAAACGTAAGGAAAATCTAAAGAATCAGAGAAATCAAAAGCATTCGAACCAATAATACTGATAGCTGAAACAAGGTCAGAGAGTTCTCATCGGAGGGTAGGCCAAGTCTTCAATTGCTTCATGCCTGGTTTGAATTTTCACTCGTTTTGACTCTGCTCCCAATTCTTAACCGCAAGCTATTCTCTTTGTAACATTTTCGGGATCCAATCACTGACCGACTCACACTCCCTCGCTTAGCATTTTCTTCAATTCCACCTTAAAGCCTAGATCTGTAGAAAATGCTGAGCGATGTCGTAAGCACAGTGGACAATGTGGAACCGAGTCGCTCTACACTCTGGGAATACTTCTCGTCGTTGGTCAATACTTGAGCTCAGGAGTGTTGCATCACAGCCATCAAAACCCTGAGCTCGCGTCAACTAAAAGTCGTCGTCGGATGCTCGAAAAATCACAAATCACCTCCCACGGCTCTGGGTTGGAGGTTCGAGCTGCAGTTCGGGCTTGTGACCGTGCTCGATGTGCAGGTTGGGCTTGGCAGCGGTGCGGCCTAATGAAGAGACTCTAAGCTTGAGATGTTCGTCGTGAAGCAATCAAGTATGGTAGAGTTTCAAAGCTGTTATTGGAGTCGACAGAGGAATAGCGAGTGCGATGAAGGAGAAGAGGAAGAAGAGGACAAGAATGGAGATGAGGATGGCTGATGCAAACCATTAGGGGCACATTAGGAATTTACCCCTTCATGTGGGCCCACTTGTTGGGTTTGTCAGAGCCAGCTCATCATTTAACATCGGATTTGGAAGGCTGGCAAAATTTTGGGCACGGCTGATCGAAATTGAGACCTCAGGGGTGTTGCTGATTAAATTGAAACTGCAGGGACTAACATGATGTCGAGGTCAAACATCAGGGTACTAAACTGAAAATTTTCCTATAAATTAAATCCCAATTGAAAAATAATAATAATACTGCATGCATAATTAATTTAAAATAAATGTCCACTCACAGTATTGTTTAGGAGACCATGCAAACGGTTTCCCTCGTCAAGCAGTAACTCGGTACGTCGCCCTGTACACAATTATAATTCGTAAATAACTATCCGGAAATTAAACACGATTCCCACGTCATATCCCCATAATTCAACATTTTCATTTCTTCTTTGATTCAACCCAAATTTTACCTCTATTACCAATTCATTAATTTAAAGGTTCCGAGGCAGAACTGAGATATATCCGACAGTCAGATTCTCATAAATCGATAATTGAAATTCTAACTTTTTGAAAATTCATAATCGATTCAAAACTTCTCCAATCTTCACATAACTCACATATATAAATTCTACATCGATTATAGGATTTAACCAGCTAAAAACAGAAGCTAAATTACTGTTCTGCTCGCCGCCACGCGTCATCTACAGTGGCAGCGAGTGGACCCAACGGGCTGCAGGCCACCACCTCCACTGGCCACCAAAATCCGCCCACGTCTCAAGGCGCATCGATCGAGCCCAAAAATGCCGCTGGAGATGGCTGGAATCTGGAAAATTTTCTAGAAAACCCAAGATGCTAAAGTGAACTTGTTGGCTTCGATTTGTCTTCTATGGTGAATGATAGGGTGTAAGGCATATATGGATAGAAACCTTGTTTCAAGACGAAGAGATTGACACCAATTTCATGGCCATAGGGGGCCGGATGAGGCGATGGTGACGCCGGAAAGTTATGTCGGCAAGAGAGGAAGAAAGCTGGAAATTTTCGGGGCTTTCCCGAAATGGAAAGTCCAGATTTCTATTTATAGACATGAATTCCAGGAAATTACAAAACTGCTACTAACTTAAAACCCTTATAACTTCTTCGTTACAACTCCGATTTTAGTGTGCCACGTTTCCCTAAACTCGGTTTAACGTCATCTACAACTTTCATCAAGAAAACTTTCTCAAATTTTGACCCAAACAAAAAGTTAACTATTCGGGCCCCTAATAGTAACGAAACTTAAGTAAAACATGAGCGATTGTCGTTTATTGTCCAATAACTAGTGAATGAGTGAATGTTTAAGGTTCGGGACGTTACACTTAAACAACCGTAAGAGCTTAACTCTCTACCTTAACCTTACCTCTCTCTCTCTCTCTCTCGGTCTTTCTGTCAAAAACCATCCAGAGCTTCACTGAAGAAGCAGTCAGGATCTCTAACTTTGTCTCCGAAAACTCCAACATATCTTGCGAATTCGTGGCCGAGGCATCCAAGAGATCTGATGAGATCTAGAGTATCACCAAGCCGGCGACAGCCCGATTCTCAATGTTGGTGAGAAGAAGATCGAAAATCTGGGATTGAAGAAGAACCTCATCAAGAGGTGAAGGAAGAAGAAAGTCAATCCATTGCTCTCTCTATTTGCCTTTTATCACCAAACTTCTGACCAACCCAGAAAGATGTTGCCGGCTGTCGTCAAGGAGGAGCTTGTCGGAGAGGCCCTGTCCACTAGATAATCCCCTTTAGGTCCGTTGGTTGTTCTCGAAATTGTATGTTTGATTTTATTGATTTTTGTGTTTATGTAATTATACTTGGATGTGTTGCAGAATAAGGAAGAAGATGAAGTCATGGTGGAAGATATGAAGGATGAGGACGATGGAGATTGGATTTGAAAGACTTGATTTTTGGTGGTTTTATGGGTTAATATTTTGTTCTTGCCAGGCTTGTTCTATTTAATCTCCAGAGCTGAATTGTAAAGTGTAGGGTAAGAGTTTGAAGCCTTCAAAATTTTTGAAATAGTTGGGTTTGAAATGAGATTTCGGTTGAGGTTTTCAGCCATCCAAATTTGACCTTGTACTGGCTGAACCGATCTTCGAAATTTACTACTAAATGGTTTTGATAAGGATTACACTGGCAATAATTCATGGTGGGCTGCTTAAAAGC
This sequence comes from Rosa multiflora, assembly GCA_002564525.1. Lineage (NCBI taxonomy): Eukaryota > Viridiplantae > Streptophyta > Magnoliopsida > Rosales > Rosaceae > Rosa > Rosa multiflora. The sequence continues at coordinate 56,575 of BDJD01002268.1, forward strand.
TTGTATCTTTGGATTGTTTGACATGATTATGCTCTAGACTTTCATGTATTACCAGTAAATGGGTTTGGTCAATCATTGAAATAGATATCCATTGGGTAATACCCACCCAATAATAGTTTGTGGGTAATACCCATCAAATAATTCGCGGGTATGGGTATTTACCCAACCCATTTCTAAACTGGTAACCCATACCCATCCATCTATCCGTTTTCAATATGGGCAGGTTTTTATTTTTTATTTTTTTTTTAATTTAAGGCCTTTAGTCTATTAAAGGCTGGGATTTTTTATTTATTTTAAATACTCACTATTTAAGCTCCCCCATTTCCTATCTGGGGATATGTTCAAATAGTCAATTGAGTATTTCAAATACTTGAGATAGTGTTTGAGAAAGAAATTGTTGGTTTAGTCACGAGGAAACAATACGTTTAAAACAAATATTTATTTCCGTAAAACAATTTTCACAACTTGGCGATTAAATGTAAAATAATAAAATTTGGTTCGTAAATGAACCATCCTCACGGATCACCTTTTGAATCGTCTTTTCACAATTATACTATGATCCAACGGTCGTATCCTCATGGATCGCCTTTTGAATCGTCTTTTCACAACTATATGATGATCCAACGGTTAGATGCTCACAAATCACCCTTAAGATCATCATCTCAAAATTATACGAAGATCCAACGGTCGGATCCTCATGGATCGCCTTTTGAACCATCTTTTCAGAATTATACGATGATCCAACGCTTAGATCCTCATCCGAGACCACACAAAGTCATCGGAACACCCCGTATAGGTTTTCTGTTTTTTTTTTTTTAAGAATAAGAAAATTATAAAAATGCCCCATATGTTAGTTGAAAAATAATAGTCCTCAATTACAAAAAAAAAATTGGTGTGGACAATTTTATATGGGTATTTTGGTAAAATTGGGTACCCACGGGTATACCCATACCCCACCCATTTTTATACGTTATTTTGTAATTACCCATACCCATACGCATACCCATAAACTATGGGTATTAATTACCCGTTAACAAATACCCAAAAGGAAAAATTACCCGCGGGTACCCGTACCCGTGGGTTTTAATGCCATCCTTATATTATAGTAATATGCTATAGTTAACTATTCAACCATATATCTCTCACCAATGAAGTAACAGTCCCCATAATTTGAGGCCCCAAAAAAGTGATTGTGAGCCCATGAGTAATTGTCACACCAGCTATACCAATCATTCCAACAATAGTAACTGAGCCGTTGTTATTGCTTTTACCCACTTTAATTGGTGCCCAAAAACCCAACTCACACCATCGCTAATGGTGTCTGAAGCCCATATTTGTGGTAGTGTTACCAAAATAATGTGGAGAAAGCAAAGATCAAATCTAGGAATTTAGTGTGAAATTTATTTATTTATTTTGGCTAGACCAATACTAAGTGAATCTTCTTTTAGGCCTGGCTAGACTAATACTAAGTGAATCTTTTTTTAGGCCTCGTTTGGTTCACGTAAAGGAAGGAATTTCTGTATCTTTCCCATGAGATGAGAAATTAGAGTTCTCACAAACTTTCCTTTGTAGTATTTGGTAAATAAGAGAAGTTATCATAAAAGTTGTTAAAATGATTGTAATTAATGCAATAAAATAATAGGATCTGAGTATAAAGGCTAGTTTGGGATTGCTGTGACTTTAAAAAAAAACTGCTGCTGCTGTGTTGTGAGAATAATCAGCTGTGAACTAAAATAGTTTCATGTTTGGTAAATAATATTGATAAAAGTGCTGTCAGTACATAAAACAACTTCAAAGCGTGTTTTGATCCACAACAGAACGTGCAAGGAAAGAATGGAGAAAATGAATACTTTGGGGTATGGAAGAACCACTTTCCCTCATAGTTTCCCTTTATTCAGGAAAATGTTTCATTTCCTTTTGCATCTCAAACATAAGAAATGATTGAGTTTCCTTTTGCAATCCTCTAATTCCTTGTGTGCCCACCATAAAAGAACAAAATACTAGAGGACAAAATGGACTCGATAATCAAGAAAATGAAGGGCCCACCGTAAACCTAGCTTGCTGAAAACCAAGTACAAACAAAGACGTTGCACAATCACAAAACAAAAGCTTGTTTCATAGTCACACCTACAGAGAACACAATTATGCATGTTCAAATTGAATAAATTTTTTGGCCATATTAGAAAGAGTAGGCAAAATGTCATGAAAAAATCACCATGCAAATCTGTGACTTGTGAAATATATGTATGTCTTCTTCAAAAAAATTTCAATGGAAAAAGAACCCACACAATCACCCATATACACATAGTAAGCCAATTTAAAGCTATATTGTTACGGTAGATAGTCTGCCATCTTGAATATTGCACTCAATTACATACTCACTTAGTCACGTACTCTACCTGTAATGGTGTCAAATTAGACAATCAAAAGAGCTTCGTATGCCAACAACAAGTGTTGAAGAATCTCTCATATATATCAACAGAGGTTATACTTTCGTACTTAGTACTAGCAAATTACTCGATAAGTGCACGATTTATATTTTGTTAGTATGTACATAAAACAATTTTGTACCTTTGTCTACTTTTTCATTAAAGTCGGAGAACATTTGATATACTGACTAAACTAGAGATTTAATATATTTAGAACTCATTAAGAAGAGCAAATATATATCTTGGAAACTGTTCATTATTTAAAACTTTCCAAAGTTTATTCTCTACTTAGAGTTTCTTCTTGCTTTTTTAAGTAAGGGCCGGTGCGGCTGCCCTCAAGCCTTGATTAGTGAAATAACGAGATACATGACAAATGCTCACTCCAAATTTATGTTAATTTAGTTTCTAAAATTTTGAAATGGTACATGACTTTCAATGTCCAACCTAAATTATGTACATGCTATTACATGCTCCATTTACCCGACATATTTTTAAGAGTAAATTTGTCTCTTCATGTTTCTCCTCTTATTTCTTCTCTTTCTCTCTCTTTCATCGTTACCAGATTCAACTAGCAGGACACATTGAATTTATCAGATCTAGAACATGCTAAACTAGGAAAACCTTTCTCATCGACATTTGATGATCACAAAGACATATCATTCCAATCACAAAGACCATCCCATTGAATAATGATCTCGAGTATTATAGTTGATTGACTTGATTCCAATCAAAAACACCCCACTTGCATACTATGAGCAAAAACACGAGATACATGCGTCATTAAGAACTCAGAAATTAGAGAATATAAACCTATTTAGTAGGTATAGGTTCTTGGTACTTAAGTCACTTAAGTCAATTTGGCATTGTCGGACATGTATTGATAAGGGTTAGGAAAAAAAAAATTGCACCGTCGAACATGTATTGATATCATAAATTCATACCTTTTTTAGTGCTCAAACCAATCAATTAGTTTACTTGGTTACCAAAGAACTGCTTCAAATTTCTTACAACTGATTGACATGAAATTGAAGCAGGTTATTCACAAAGTTTGCTCAACCGACACTCAATTAACGCAACAAATAGTACAGACCATCATCAGCTCTACTTCTAGGCAACATTTTCAAATCAGCCAACTCAAGATCGTAAAACTTGCATCCCAAAGGCATCCCCATTACATATGATATTTCAAGATTCAATTGTGCTCTAACCTTCTTATCACAACTGTGATAGCCAAAAAGCTTCGACGACACCCCAATTTCTAGATAAATCAAACCAAACGGAATAAGGATCGAACCAAGCATAATTGAATCAGTGGATCAAAACCTCCACCCTAAACTGCTAATCCTCTCTCTAAAAAAAAAACCACATCTCAATCTAATTGCATCACACCCAACATCATTCTCCCAACATTCAAATTCATACCTCACATCAACCCAGCTCAATTGAATATCTCTACTAACAAATGCCTCATTCATATTCTCGTAAACCCCTCAAAATCTCTAACAAAACTCATTCAATCTCCAAACACTCATCATGCACTCCCACATTCAAGATTTTAGACACAAAATTCAATGACCCACACACCGACGAAAATAGAACAACCAAATTAGACCTCAAAGCATCACAATTTGAAAACGTACTTGTCCAGGAGATTGTTAATGCTCAAAATTCTGCCACTTGGTGTTAGATTCCATTAAAATGAATGGGGTCCGGATGCTCCTCTATCTTAGTAGAGTAGATGGTTGCTATTACCTGTCAAACAAAATACAACAGCTTCGAGAGGGGAGACCGCGGTTGGCCATCTTCGCTCCTCTGACGCCAAAGTCAATCAATGTATTTAGTTTGACAGAGTAGTGGCAAATAAGTATTAAATGAGTCATGAATGAAGAGAGAGGAATGTACCTTTTATACATGAGGAGAAAGCTGATCTTAGTCTTGTTTTCAATGTGGGAATAATATGCTTCAGTCTGACATTTTTTGACCTCTTTGAGAGGGTGACTTTGCAAGGCGCGTGGCGGCTCGTTAAAGCATGTTTCGGCGGCTTGAGGCTTGGCTCAGGCGAAATCTTGGCCTGCAGTGTTTCCTGGGCTAACACTTGCCTAATCATTCTGATAACGGGAGATGGACTCTAGTCAGTGCTAATTATGGTAGATAGAGTCATGTATGTATAAGTCCCGCAAGTCTCCAGTCAAGAAGAGATTTCTGAGTTGGGGAGTTACTGTCGCTAAGGCTAAGCCGCAGGTAACATGTCAGGCATAATCAGCGCGAGTGCACCGTCAACCATGGACTCTGCTTGAGCGAGTGCTTTTTACCCTTTTAGGTGGCCCCTGCTAGGGCCCCCAAGGAGTTCTTCAATCCTCAGCTAAGGAAGACCTCCGTATGGCCAGACAATTGTTTGATGAGGGGAGCTGCGTGGCAGCAATGGCGTTAGATCGCGAGCCTAATCTTTTATTACCGTAGCATCGAGAGTTAACGACCTGATCAGTGGCTGTTGTGGGCTATGTTAACTTGTCCCTTACTCTTTCCTAGAGGAGAATCTTGACTACAATTCCTAGTGGAGGTCATTGTCTTTGAGTGGAGCTCTTTTAACTGGTGAATTTGCGTATGAGCACAAGTGAAAGGAAATTAGATAGAGGAACATTTCACATGTAGAAAAAAGTGAAATCTGGTTGTATAACGGAGCATCTCGCTTGCGAAATTTAGCGGAATAAGGTTCCTTAATGGAACATTTCGCCAGGGGAAGCTAGCGGAATATGACTCATTAATGGAAAATTTTGCTAAGGGAAGCTAGCGGAACAGGGAATGTTAAAGGAGGATAGGGCTCGAGAGCAAAGCCGTTTCAAATTTTAAAGGATGATTCAAAGTTAACAAAGTAGGGTGACACATGAGTGTCGTTGACTACATAGGCATGCGTCAGCACGTCGCTTCAATGTCATTGTCGTTTAGTCATAAATGAGACGTCATTATTGATTGGGTAATCGAGGTGACGTCTCGGTTAATCTGACTAATAATTAGGTAGTGGGGCACATGTCATGATCTCGTGAAGCGGTTCTTTTCACTTCCATGGTCAGGATTTGACGCCCGGGGGGGGGGGGGTGACTTAAAAGATAGGGAAATGGGATTTACCTCACATTTCGCCGTTTTTGAAACCTTTCACTCATCTTCTTCATTGAGAGAGAGAGAGAGAGAGAGAACCAGTGCATTTCCTATGGGATTGATGGTTGCGCCAAGGGTTTTTTTTTTCAGTCATCAAATTTTGCTAATAATTTTGCCACTTAATCTTGTGTGACCGCCTTCTCCTTTCTTTTTTGTTCACGTTCTCTGTCTGCCCTGTGCAAATCCTCTAGGGCCAGTTCTAGCTTGGCAACGAGGTCCTGGTCCGGCTGCTATCGGCTGGCTCCAGGTTAATCTGCAACTGTCAAGCGCTTTTTGGTATTTTCAAGGTAATAGTTTGATGTTGACAGTTGATATTGGCGAGAGTGTTGAATAATGCACGTACCACGGTAGTCGAGGATCGGTGGGTTCGAGATTGGCAGTTTGCCCGACTGATTTGCCACACCTTCCTCGTTCCAGTTTGACATGGTGATTTTGAGTGAGTGACCTTTCGCTCAAGGTTCCCATAGACGACGCCAATGTCGTGACCTGTCAAATGAAATACGCCGGCATCAAGAGTGGAGACAGTAGTTGGCAGTTTTCGCTCCTCCGATGCTAAAGTCAGTCAATATATTTATGTTGACTTGGTAGGGCAGTGTTGAATCATAATTCATATGCATATTGGTGCCCTAAAACATGAAAATTACTTGTTCTAAAGTCCAATTTAATGTTGACTAATCTAATTCCATGTTTATAGAATTCCGGCAAATTTTCCTTGCACCATCACTTTTGGCTGCACAAAAGGAGGCGCACCACCACTCACGGTAGTGGCATGTATTTTCCAGCCACATTCATGGAGGAGCAAGGAGGATGAGTACCATAACATCTATTCTATTACATCTATTCACCATCATTCTACCTTAGCCAAATTCCAAAACCTTTTGGTTCCAATTCAACCAAAACTCCCTATTACCCAAAAGTCCATCATCATCAACACTCCAATATCGTCTAACATGTTTTAGGCTTAATCACCATCCCTCACTCATCATTTCCTACTCCAACTTACACCATCACTCCCATGCCATTTTCCTTTGATTTCGGGATCTATTGCCACTTTTCTACTCCACCTCTATGCTTCCAGCAAGTTGTGAGCTGTTCCCTTTTGCTTCACAACACCATTTTCATGTCACTCTCCATCTATTTAAGCACTTATTCTCTCAAGGAAGAAGGATCACCCACACTTAGCCACTGCATCATTTTCTCTCTCTATTCTCTACACAATTCACCACCATCTCCTCCACAAAACCTCCATCTCCGCCATTCATTTCCCAACTACATCCCTACTCATAACACCTCACATATACCAAGCATCATCACCATCTCAAGTCTTAAAGAAGGAGTTCAAGGAAGAAGCTAGAGCACAAGAGGAGCCACCACATCATCTTCATGACAAAGTTTCCATGATCAACCACTTCATCATCCTTCACTTGTGATCATCCCTAGTCATTTCTAAACTCTATCTTTTGATAGCTTAATGTTTTCCATTATTTTGATGCTACTTTATGTAGATATCTGTGAGTAGTCTATTGTTACAACCCTAGCCAAACTTGTAATGAATTGATGTTTGAATCTTATTCGATGCAATTTCCATGATCATCTTCACAAGTTCACATGCTAATTCAAGAAGTGAATGATTGCATTTGAATCTAGCTAGTTTGAATACTTTGCATTTGTCATTATATGAACAATGTTTAGAGAGTAGCTAGCTTTGAACATTAATAGCATGATAGCACACTAGGTGTGTATGTGAGGGTAGTGAGTTAAAATCACCTAGACCTAGGATTGGTTTGCTTGCTTGATTATCTAAACTCAAACCTTTATGCATCTAGGAGCAAGAAATTGATACTTATCCGGTAATATAACTTGTTCTTAGGTAGTTAGTTTCACACTTTATCCGGTGGGAATTGATAAAATCAAAACAGTTTAGGCCTTAGTAGTCTTAGTCGGATGCTAAGAGGGTAATTGGATACTTGGGATTGGAATACTTAGAGTTTGAACATCAATGCATGCAAAGGAAACTACGGTAAACAACCCAAAGCTCTAACTTCCATCCATTATATCACATCTAGTTAGCATAGCTTAGTTTACATTTCAAGTTTTTATTGTGTGTTAATTTGAGTTTAAACCATCTCCACAACCAAAATAAAACCACTAACCATCTTGTATATATTCACCATGAACATTGGTTCACTTGTGAGCCCTTGTTTGTGATTTGTACATTTACATATTCATCTAGCACCCTTTAGGTTTTCCCTACCTAGAGTGGGTTTTCCAATCCCTTGGGTACGATATCCCCTACTCATAATTCCTACACTATAACTTGACCCTGATATTTGAGGGTGGCTATTTGGCTAACAGGCAGATAAGTATTAAATGCATCATGAATGAAGAGAGATGAATGGGCCATTTCTAGGTGAGGAGAGAGCTGATCTCAGTCTTGTTTTCAATGTGGGACTGGTATGCTTTAGTCTGACGTTTTCTAACCTCTCTGAGAGGCTGACTTTACGCGGCTCGTGGCGGTACATCAAAGCATATTTTGGCCTAAGGCTTGGCTCAAGCTAAAGCTTGACTTGCAGTGTTTCTGAGGTTGCACTTGCCTGGCCGTTTTGACAACAGAGATGGAATCCAGTCAGTGTTGATTAAGGCCGATAGTGTCATGTATGTACAGACATGAGAAAGAAAGGGTCTAAAGGCCGGGAGAGAGAGAGAGAGAGAGAGAGAGAGAGAGAGCTGAGAAATGGGGTGGGGTCTCTGAGATGGAGTAGTGGGTTTAGGTCTCAAAAGCACAATTTTCTGGGTACGACCGTAGTCGGAGACTGGATTTGAATCGGACGCCATTGCATATAAACACAAATCTCAATGAGCTAAAGCAACTATAGAGTTGAAGAAGAAGAAGTGGAATAAAAAAATTTGCATGAGATTATAAGAGACCGACCATGAGAGAATACTAAAGTACCCATTGAAAAATGAACAATGGCATACGAGTTAACGGAGTCATTAACAGCATGTATCAAATTTGGGTCGAATTTTGAAATCCAAATAATATTGTAATATTTTAAAAAAATAAAATAACTGATATTTAGAGTGAGCTACGCGAAAATATATAATTATGCAGGCCCATATTTCAATGTATTTTTAAAATTTAATTAAAATAAAATTTCTGATCTAAAAAAAAAGTTAAAATAAAATTCCTCAGCCTTAACTAAACAAAAACTACTAGCTTTTACTTTTTACTGTTGGAATAAACATCACATTATGACTATTTTAGTATTTTTACTTTAAACATAATATATATGAATACAAACTAGAGAATTGGCTCTATTAATAAGAGGAGGAAAATCCTCAAATGGTACCTGAACTATGGTCCAATGCACATTTTGGTACCTAAACTTTCAAAACTACCCTGATGGTATCTGAACTATTGCTCCGTTTCTCCATATGGTACTTCCATCCAATCTGCCATTAACTTTGCCTACGTGGCTCATTCTTATAGGATGACATTCATCTCCAAAAAAAAAAAATTAATAGGCAAAGTTAACGGCAAATTGGATGGAAGTACCATATGGAGAAACGAAGCAATAGTTCAGGTACTACGAGGGTAGTTTTGAAAGTTTAGGTACCAAAATATGCATTAGACCATAGTCCAAGTACCATATGAGGATTTTTCCCTTAATAAGAGAGAAAACTACGGGGGCTTGAGGAGGCCACCTCTTCCGGCTCACCTCAGATGGACGGCCTTGGCGGAGCAGTTCTCGAATGAGAAGCTAATTACTGATTTGGTGGGGATTGGCGTTTAGGTAGGAGCAAAGAGTGGGCGTCGTGGAATATGTAGAGGAAAGAGTTGATTGGGAGAGAGAAGGTGGAAGTTGCGGTGAGGAGGGTGGTGGGCGGTGGTGATGAGGCAGTGGAGATGAGGAAGAGAGCCAAAGATCCTGCAGGAGAAGGCCAAGAAAGCTGTTGAAGAAGGCTGGTCATCATATGCACAAGTGGATGCTCAGCAAAGCAACACGTGGCCTATGCAATTCCTACACCTGCCATGCCACCTGTTAATCCGTTGAGCTACCACTGAATGCTTCACTCATCTTCCTTTCTCTGCTCCACGGAAGCGGATAGAAGGTGACGGGTAGAGATTTAGGGAGATTTATAGGGAGGGAGGGAGGGAGAGAAAGAGAGAGAGAGAGAGAGAGATTATTTGCCTGGCAGAAAGAGAGACAGAGAGGTTGTTCCCTCAATAGACATTGATTTTTCCCAGGTACGGTACATCTGTTTTTCAGATAATTTCCTCAAACTCATTCTGAAGCTTTGCATGTCACTGATTTTGGGTTTGGGTGGTGCAGGCATTGCTAAGATTGATATTGATTTAGGGGCATTTGGATTTTCAATCCGGATGAGAGCAGTATCAAAATTGTATGAGGAATGTTAATCCGGATAGTTGTTTTTCATTTTCCGGGAATTTGTTTGTGTGTATCAGTTGTATTAAATTCTGGGTTAGAGAATCTGGGTTTTGTACAGCCCCCAAATTTCTAATTGGTAGTTTTTTTTTAATTTTTTTTTTAACCTTGATTCTCTCATTCTGATGTGTGATATATTAGGTAATTTGCAGGCTCTGGAAATAAACGTTGTTTTGTATTTCACACCTCTTGGCAACTCGAGGTTATTCACAGTCAAATTTTTGAGGTATGTTTTTTATACCTCTTCAATTTGTAGCCTTTTGTGGATGCATCTTTAAATTCCTATTTTGACTTTGGATAGTGCTTAAGACTGCGAAACTGGACCCGTCTGTGATTTCGTATGAGTATATTCTGGGTGGTTTGTCTTTGCTGAGCTCTGTTTTCTACACCTGGTGGAAACAAAAAGATCAAGAATTTAAGTAGAATATACAGCAAGGCTTCTTGACAATGGCAACTTTGTTGTCAAGAACCATGTGATGTAATATGGCAGAGTTTTTAACTGATGCATGTGATGTAATATGGCAGTTCCAATACTTTGAATATTGGAACTTGGTTAACGAGATTATTTCTTTGTGGCAATTTGATCTTTGATTGTTGAGAAGAAACAGGTGATTACTTTGTGGAAGTTGATGTGTGTGTGAAAATGGGGAGGTAAGTTACTCTGTTACTTAGGTTGGACTTGCAAGGATAGGTGTTTATTATATGTCAGAATAATCACTCAATTCAGCAATTTTTTACATGCCAATGAGCAGAATTAAAAAGTTTCTTTGGCTTCTATAGAAAACAGGGAAGGGTAGGAGACTGGGAAAAGGAGGATTTCAAACATTTTTACCTAAACACTTGGTGATTTAATTCTGCTATGCTTTTCAAGCCATTCTTTTGCATATATCAACAGTGGTAAAAGGGTTTTTCTTAATGTTATTTGATTTGAATTTTTTTTTTTTTTTGAATTATAAAACACAATTATGACATGATTACTGTAATGTCAAAAGGGTGAACTCATTGTTAAGGTGGTTGAATTTCCATAGAGACAGCTCTACGGCACTCAATATGTAGACCTATAATATTATTTTCGTTTGGTGCAGAATGTCTTCAGTTTTGCTTTTGGGCCTAGAGTTAATTCAATTAAAATGATATCTTCTTATGTTTTAGAATGTTTCATAATAATCACTTTAATTTGTGTTTTGTCTAGAATCTCTTCTTTCTTGCTTCTGGGGCCTTCTTATTTGCTAATCTCGGTGAGTTGTTTGTGTTTTATTTTCTATTGAGAATGGTATTTTTTTTGTTTTGATTATGCTAAATTCAGGTCTAATCAATTATGTTTTATATTTTGTTTCTGGTTTTGCTATTCATTCTCTTCCTGTTGCTGTTGCTGCTATCTGATTTGTTGTTCCCCCTGCATGCATAAATTGGTTCTTCTTTGCCTAATTCGGTTATGTTGTATGTTTTTTTTTTTTAAATTTTTTTTTATTCTTGTCTTCATATTTTTGGTTTAAATCCTTTTGAGTTTTCTTATTTGCATAAGGAGTTTGTATTATATGCATATGGTGTATATTTGAGCCGAGAATAAATTAGTCAGTTGATGCATATGGTGCAGAAATCTCAAACTGCAGAACGTCTACTTGAAATTGCACAATGGACCATGTGCTCTTTGTAAACCAATCTGATAGTGATCTGATAGTTGTTTTGATTGGTGAAATTTACTGTTACTGTGATTTTGTTTTTTCATCTGGCTTGACTATAAATGTATGATGATATGCAGATGAAGTTGAAAGTTTCGCTGCTGTTAAAAAATTTTCTTGATCGAGTTTGGAACCTTAAGATTCTATTCAGGTACCGTGCTCTCCCCTTTTCCTTTTGCAGGCTATTTTCTAAGCTTTTTCATCAGATGTAATACAAAAGATCAAAATTAACATTTTGCATTCAGTTGAGGGTCAAGTTCATATATTCAAGCTTTTCCTAATTCCCTTCAACCATGGCATGTGCCCACAAGCCCTTGACTTGGAGTTACAGGACAGTAGTAATGGTAGGTATCATAATGAACATAAAGTAGAAGAGTAGTAATGAGCTAGATCCCTGAGGATTCATAGAGTCCTTCCAAACTGTACCATTGAAAATAAGATGAGACAAAAAGAACAAATATAGCACTACCAAAACTGAGGTTTGAGGATGGCATTGTCAAGCTGTAATTCATGTTATTTCTTATCCTTCATTTGGTTTGGAAGAACTCCATTAATACTATGTTGTCCCTCATCTTTGGTTACATTCACCAAATTGTATAAAGTGGTGAATGAGGCCGACAGATGTATGAGTTTAATTTTTGTTGCTAGAATGAGGCAAGATTAATTAGACTACAGCATACCATTTTGATTAAAGAAGCAATTGAATGTGCAGATGGACAGAAAATATGCAATAATGTCATCATATAAGTTTCATTCTTTAGAGTATTGTTTTTGGCCATTTAGCTTTCTTTCTTATTTTCAATTTCTTGAGCAGGAAATTACTAAGGCCCTTTATGTAGTCATCTTGCTTCGATTTTTTTTCTCTCTCCCTACTTGACCAGCTTGACTTACTAAACCTAATGCTGACTATAATGCTAAACAATATCCGTTTCACTGGACTGAGATTATAGATGAATAGAGGAGAAGAGAGATGCAGGTATTACCTATGGATTACTGATGTAGAGATTAGTTATCTGCTTTATCTGATTACATACTTGAGCAAAAGACTTTAGGTTCTGTCAAAGTATATAGCGGCCACAAATTACAAGGAGTTGATTGGTGAATAGGTAAGGAGGTAATTGGCGAGCTTAGTGAGAGAGATGGTAATGTGAATTACTTGGCTGTTCTTATTGCAGAGCTGCCCTGAACTGTTAGATAGGCATATAAGCATGTGGTTGAATAAGAATATAGTTATCTCATACTTACACTGTTCAATCTCTATTCCAAGTTCTTTTTCTCTTTTCTTTTTGTGCCTGATATCACGTACTTTTGTTTTATGCAGATTCATGGTAATTGCATTGATAAATGATGAAACTGATGAAGCATCAGCCATCAGAAAGGGGAAACAAGCAGAGGAACTATTTGGTACCACGTGAGAATGAGAGAATCTCATCCTCAACAAAAATCTTGACAATCCAAATTCTAACTATACAACTCTAATGTTTACATTAATCATAAAATTTAAGATATACAACTCTTATGTTACTTTCTTCTATTGCAGGGGTGACATCTCTATAGATGCACTTAAAGACTCATCTGAAGAATTAATGTAAATAGTTACTAGCCTTAGACATGTTTTGGCCAAGCGTAACCATTTTTTGCACAATGTACATAAACAACTACTTGGTTAGCATATGTATTTTTGGAAATCTGGCTAAAATACCAGATTTAGAATCTGACAAAGGCACCAGATTTTTGGGACAACAATTCACTCATTTTGGTATGTAATATATCTGTAGTATAAATTCAATCATATCAATAATATACCCGCGCGGGCCTTTTGCCTGTCAGATTTATATATTATGTAAAGTGATGGCATAGCAAAAATTAATTAGACGGTGGGTTTTCAGATCATGACTAGTGATGGAGTTAGAAATATACCATGCCAGTTACGTAATAACAAAAATTTAATTCATAAACATATTTATGGCGATTTATAAGAGACGGTGGGATTAGGTAAACTGAGGAGTGAGGACCTAACAAAAATTAATGGGCATCAATATTATCATTATCTCATGTCATCAAAAAAAAAAAATATTATCATTATCTCAGACTCCGTGCTCAGTGCATTGCAGCCCCATGGAAACCAAATCCCTTCAACAGCTTCATATTTTCTTTCTTCCATTCATGGCTCGTGGCCACAGCATACCCATTATAGACATAGCCAAACTATTTTCTTCTCGTGGGGCAAGATGCACCATAGTAACCACTCCCCTAAATGCACCACTCTTCTCCAAAGCAACCCAAAGAGGTGAAGTCAAACTTGTTCTCATCAAATTTCCCTCTACTGAAGCTGGGTTGCCTCAAGACTGTGAAGAGCCGGAATTGATTAGAACACAAGACATGGTGGAAAAATTTGCCAAAGCCACCTATTTACTTGAACCACAACTTGAGAAGGTTTTAGACGAACATCGTCCTCATTGCCTTGTCGCCGATGCTCTCTTTCCTTGGGCTACAGATGTGGCTGCCAAGTTTGGAATTCCAAGGCTGTATTTCCAAGTAACCGGTTTCTTCCCATTGTGTGCTTTACTATGTGTGATGATGTATCAACCTCAGGCGAAGTTGTCGTCTGATTCAGAGTCTTTTGTCATTCCTAATCTCCCTGATGAGATCAAGATGAATAGAAGCCAATTACCAGTTTTTCCCTATCTGGATGGTGAGTCAGAATTCAAGAAGGTGATCGAAGCATCCATAGAGACCGATGAAAGGAGCTATGGGGTTATTGTTAACAGCTTTTATGAACTAGAACCAGCTTATGCAGATCATTACAGGAAGGTGTTTGGGAGGAAGGCATGGCATATCGGCCCCGTTTCGTTGTGCAACAAGGCACCAGAGGATAAAGCAGAGAGGGGATCAATGGAAAGCTCGACTGCTGAGAAACATGAGTGCTTGAAATGGCTTGATTCAAAGAAATCCCATTCGGTTGTTTATGTATCATTCGGAAGCATGATCTGTTTCGCTGATTGTCAGCTACTAGAAATTGCAATAGGCCTTGAGGCTTCTGGACAAGACTTCATTTGGGTTGTGAAGAAAGAAAAGAAAGACGCAGAAGAATGGTTGCCTGAAGGATTTGAGAAGAGAATGGAAGGTAAGGGACTGATTATAAGAGAATGGGCTCCCCAACTGCTGATTCTTGAGCATGAAGCAATAGGAGCATTTGTGACTCATTGTGGGTGGAACTCTATCCTTGAAGGAGTGTCTGCCGGGGTTCCAATGATTGCGTGGCCGGTGTTTGCTGAGCAGTTTTACAATGAGAAGTTGGTGACTCAGATACTTAGGATTGGCGTTCCTGTTGGTTCTGAACAATGGGTTTCATCTGCGGATCTAACTGCGAAGACTGAAGCAAGTGTGAGGAGGGAGGCCATAGAGGAGGCTGTGACTAGAATCATGGTAGGTGATGAAGCAGTGGAAATGAGAAGCAGAGTTAAAGAGCTTGGAGAGAAAGCAAGGAGGGCCGTGGAAGAAGGTGGCTCATCTTTCTTGAATATAACTTCTCTAGTTGAAGAATTGAACCACCTTTTGGAGGCCTAGCCTAGTCAAAATCCCAGCACTCATGAGTTGCAATAATGTTATTTCTTCACTTGGGTAAGTTTTACGGTTTCTTTTTAGATTCGGCTGGGGTTTTTGTAGTTTAGATTTACTTTAGTTAAATTATTTTGCCTTCTTGTTGTCCCAAGATTTCTAAGAATCTGTATGAATAAGGAAGAAAAGATGGCAGGAATTTGCTGCACTAAACTGTGAGTACCTGTTATGCTCGTCTGTAATAAAAGATAGCCTAATTACACTACCACAAATTTGGCCTAAAGATTTTGCAGTAATGGTGGCAGCACCCCCACTAATCTTTCCAACTCGTGTTTGTTGAAAAAAAAAGCGAGGGTCTATGAATCATAATTGTTTATGGGGAGTGAAATTTGCACCCCAAAAATTGCAAACCACACCCCTCCCTATTTTTTTAACAATATTTCTTATCACCTCTTTTTTGTACTTCCTAAAACACCCTCAGATTTTCTTTTTTCTTTTTCTTTTTCTTTTTGGGTCTTTTCTTCTCTCTCTCTCTCCCCCTCTTCCAGACCACCACCAAAGGTCTCTCTCTCTCTCTCTTCTTCCCAATCTTCACGAATTCAACTTTTAATTTCCTGAAACAAGAGGCTGGTATATACAGCGTAGCATAATGGTGTTGGATGGTTGGTGTGTCCTTGTCTTTGCCTCTTTCCCATTTCATTCACCATTGAAGAGTTCTATAAAGCAAGTCCCTCCTGATCCATCACTCTTCAACTGCCCTCGGAATCTTTCCGTTTCCGGCCTCCAGGCAAGCTCAAGATTCTGTGAAAATCACTCTCCATCTTCTCCGATCGTTAAAAATTTTCTCATAATTAATCGAAATTGATCTGTGTGTGTGAAGAACAAGCACCAGAAGGAATCGCCGTAGGTGCAATGGCGGTGGAAAGAGGAGGAGGGACGCTATCAGAGATATACCAGAGAGCGAAGAAGCTCTTGCTGAGAACGCGAGACTGCCTCGAGAGGCTGGAGAGGTTGGAGTACTCGAGCGACATCGACTCCCCTGACCTTTGCGGAGAAGGCGAAGACCGGGAGCTAGGCGACGGGATCTGCGGCGGATTCGGCCTGAAATACTCGGCGGCTGGAGACTCGGGCAGGGGCGTTTTCACCGGAGGAGGGAGTGGGGTGTTGTGAGGTGGCGAGGTGGTGGAGGTTGATAATGGCAGTGGCGGCGGAGTCCTTGGTGAAGATCGGGAAGAAAAGAGAGAGAGAGACCTTTGGTGGTGGTCTGGAAGAGGGGGGAGAGAGAGAGAGAAGAAAAGACCCAAAAAGAAAAAGAAAAAGAAAAAAGAAAATCTGAGGGTGTTTTAGGAAGTACAAAAAGAGGTGATAAGAAATATTGTTAAAAAAATAGAGAGGGGTGTGGTTTGCAATTTTTGGGGTGCGAATTTCACCCCCCTTGTTTATTTATTGGTGTGTTTTGAAAGTCACCAGCACCCTTAATTGTTTATAATTTTTTACTCTCTTCCTCACCCTTATCATAAAAAGAGCCTTTATCTCTACCTTAGCCTCATCTCTTAATTATTTAAAATGTTTTACTCTCTTCCTTATTCTTACTTTGTTAGAGTAATTCCAACATATTATTCATATTTAAATTTTTCTTTACATTAAAAAAAAAAAAAACATATTTTGCTCCAACAGATTCTCTATACTTATTTCCCCCATTTTAGGGATAGTAATGAAAGAGAATATCAATTTTTCTAAATTTATAGCAATCCCTAAAATTTTAGGCAAGAATTATGGATATTGTAAAAGGTGTGACTATTGCCACCCTACTAACTACTTTGTTTACCCTACAATTTTTTAATTTATTAAATTACTAAAATAACATAAGATGAAATTACAATAAAGGACAATATTAGATTAAAAATTATAATTAATTTTTCTTATTACCTACAGAATATGTACTTAAACTTCATTCATAATCTTTTCATTCATCGTTAAACCCGGTGAGACTGATTGACTAAGACTTGATGAGATTGACTGAGGAATACGAGGATTAAGCCAAAAACAACTGAGAGAGACACTGAGGAAGCCAAATAGAAAAAGATTTCGAGTTAAACCCTTTATTGGAAAAGGGTATTTTGGGTACTGCAAATGGGTGAACAGAGTAAACATGAAACTAAAAAATATTTGTTGGGTGAGAAGAGAATGTAGTGTGAACAAAGTAGTAAGTATGGTGGTAATAACCGCACCCTATTGTAAAATAGGGAATCTGTTGGAGTTGGAGCAGAAAAATTATGGAGATTTTCATTTTTGCTTCCCTATAATACAGAAGTTAGGCCTCACCATTTTGCCTACATAACAGCATAAAAGCCCACAATAGGCCCAACCTGGTCGGTAGAGGGCCGGACTTGGTTTAGGGGTTTGAAACCCAACTCAGCCGTCCAAAAGCCCGCTAAGCCCGGCTCGTAAAAGCCTGCAATATATAAAATTATATATATATAATTCTTTTTAGAAAAGTAACCGTTTCCATTTTCCAACTTCCAAGAATCTAATCCTACTGTTATTTCAAAAACAAAAAAAAAGAATCCAATCATAGTATCCTACCGTTGGATTTGGAGAGTGGAGACCAACTGTCTCACACCAGCCCACTAGGTTACTTAGGTCAGACACTCGGACTCACAACTCACAATTGACCTAAAGTCGTATTTCGTAAACTTTTCTCTCTCAGCTGCTACCTCCATTGAGTCCATTCCCTCCAACTCTAAGCTCCATCCCTCCTCTGCCAACCAAACTAAGCAAACTGCTCCATCCCTCCTCCACCTCTCCTCCGCTGCTTCTCATGGCAATCCCAAAGATACTCACAATGACATCGTCGATCACCTCCTCAGGTCTCACAGCTACCACAGCCTCTTCTCTCAAATCGAGGTTCGAATCTCAGAGCCGTTTCTTCAATTTTCTGTTTGTAGTTTGAATTCATTTGAGGTCGTTATGCTTACAAGAATTTTTACTTGCTCAACCCTCCTCCGCTGCTTCTCACAGCAATCCTAACGATGCTCACAACGGCTTCTGGTACTATTCTCTTCTCTTTTTGATTAGTTCATTTTCAGTTTTCGTTTTAAATGGAGCGATCGAAAAATTTGATGAGTTTGTGTTTTATTTCTTTGTTTCTTCATGCTTCAGAACTCGTACAGATATCTGCAATCGAGCAGGGACTGAAACGATGACTTTTAAATCAAGGTTGTGGCTTTTTTTTTCCAATTTTTTTTTGAAGTTGGTGTTTTGATTTATTGGATAGGAGTTGAAATGGTGATTCTTTTTCATAGTTAATCAAATCCCTATGCTTTTCCCTCTTATGGGCTGTCTCTGTTAATCAAAGATAGATGACTTCCCAAATTTTGAAGAACCCAGTTTTTATGTTGTGATTCTGATGTTGGAAATTATTTTTGGAGTTGGGGTCAAAATGATTGGAACAATTTGTGATTCTGATGTTGTTTTTTGCATGTTTTGAGTTCTTATTTTCACAATGAAGAGCCCATGCCAGCTTTCTTAGTTTCAACAGCCATTCATTTGACTTGGTCATTAGTAATGGAACATTGGGAAAGTGTTACTGAACATTTGCTCAATTGTGTAATTATGCTGAATTCGGTGCTTAAATGCAACTTACGCGCAATAAGGGCACGGTCATCAAAGAAAGGGAAAATATTTGAACCCGAAATTATCGTACCACGGGGATTGAAAAGCTAACTTCAATCCTTGGTTATGCCGATTACTAAGTCACTAACAATTTTGAAAGCTAAAAAATAGCACCAAGCTATTTACATGCCCGGCTTGGAACAACCAAGCTTAAAATGGGTCAAGAGAACCACAAATTAATGCGGAAGCTCACAACCAAATAGTATTGACAATGAAAGTGGTTTGTAAAATTTGATTTTGGCTCTAGATTATCCTAATTGAGTTTCTACGACCCTAGATCCGGAGTAGGAATACTCTTTAAGGAATCTAATGACCCATGAGCCTTGAAAAACCTTGGGTAGGCTCATGGGTCATTAGATTCCTTAAAGGGTATTCTTACTCTGGATCAAGAGTCGTAGAAACGCAATTGGGACAATCTAGAGCCTTGTTAGGGCCTCTAGTTGCACCAAAAGGCGAAGAGTCCTAGAATCAAGGTCTCCAAGTTAGCCAATACGGCAATTGAAATTGGTATTGTAACTAAACATGTTCCAAACAAGTGTCCTAGCCATAAATTAGAGAAGTGATTAGGTCCCTTAATTAGTTCTAGACATGCTCATCTATACATTCAAGAGTTAATCAAGCTCCTAAGCATGCATCTAATCCAAATACTATATAATAGAACATATGCCAAACACAAAATTGAAAACCATTAAATCAAAACATATTTATTACATTAAATTCATGCTATGGCTCAAACCCTAGTTTCCTAAATAGACTACTCGCAACCCATCCACAAATCAACAACAATATGCATCAATTAAAGAGGTAAAGTTGAAGAGGAGTGAAAAGTAACAAGAACAGATCACAAATTGCTATGGAGCAATTATGACAAGCCTTAATTTATGGCTTCCCACTATACCCAATCTCAAATCTTGATGCCTCTTGAAATCCCTTGAGAAATTAATGAGGATTTGATGGAATTTTAGTGAGGTGGATTTTGGTGAGGTAATGGTAGATCTTGGTGAGGAGAAGAAATGGTGTGGAGGTTCTTGGTGAGGAGAGAGCGGATAGGGAATGGTGGAGTACTCTTTTTTTTTTTTTTTAAATTTCCTTTCCATTTTTTTTCTTTTATTCTTCTTGTTCTCTTCTCATAGTACTTCAGCACAAATTATCGGAAGCAATTGGATTCCACTCCCTTAATGCCATCGGTTACAGTTGACTGGTGTTGACTTTTTGTCTTTTTGTCAAAAACTCTAATTTGCTCCAATTTTGCGTCATTTTGTATTTGTTTCCGCAACTTCACTTATGTCCTACAAAATAAATAAAAATGGATTAATTACATTATAATTGACTTGAGAACTAACTAATTTATCGTGTTTTAGATACAATTACATGCAAAAAAATGAGTGTAATCAATGGCGCTGTCAACTGTAAGTTTTCCTAATAGGAAGTATTGATTAAAATTTTTTGTTGTATTCTTTTAGCAGGAAGAGTATCTAACTTTATTTATGTTTGATAACCAAAGGAAAATTTTTAACTCTTGCTGTACCAATTATGCAGAGCTGTAGGCATATGATAAAAGGAAAGAGTAAAGAAGCTTTCATTGCATTTAGAGAAGCACTGAAGTTCAAGTTCGTTCCTTCTCCATCATTAGAACTGTCAAGTTCAAGTGCTAGCCTCAATGTACCAACTTTGGTGTGAAGAAGAGGAACAACCTTAGAATGGAAGACAATATGCCTACGTAGATATAACTCATAGAAATTGTATTAGTAATTTGCTTTTGCTCTAAGTTGTAATTGAGAATGATTTTGGACTTTTGATATAGTCCCCCATTCCCTACACTTTGTATTCTCCGTCTTTTTATTTCAATACATTAAACCAAGCGTGGGGATGTGCCTTTCAACTAGGTTGGGTTCCAAACCCCTTAAAAAGAAATAGTATCTTTAAAGATTTTTTTTGTTAATAAAGCCCGGCCCGGCTAGGAAAAAATGAGAGCTACCTGGCCCTGCCTGAAAAAACCTGCAAGGCCCGCTTTATATGGATTGGCTTGGATCTTAAGATTTAGAATGAAGCCCAGCCTGGCCTGCTCCAAGCTCGCTATGAATGAGCCGGGCCGAGCCCAACCCGGCCTTTTTTATGAGGCCTAACAGAAGTTATAGAGAAGTTGTTTGAGTTGCTCTTAAGCAACCATAAGAGCTTAATTCTCTATTTTAGCCTTACCTCTCTCTCTCTGTCTCTCTCTCTCTCTCTCGATCTCTCCGTCAAAAACCATTAAGAGCTTCACTGAAGAAGCAGCCATGATCCCTCACTTTATCTTCAAAAACTCCAACAAATCTCGCGAATTCGTGGTCGAGGCAACTAAGAGATCTGATGAGATCTAGAGTATCACCAAGCCGACGACAGTCAGATTCTCAATGTCAGTAAGAAGAAGATTGAAAATTTGGGATTGAAGAAGAACCTCATCAAGGAAGGTGAAGGAAGAAGAAACTCAATCCATTGTTCTCTTTGATTGCCTTCTATCACCAAACTTCCGACCAACCCTGAAAGATGTGGCAGGTCGTCGTCAAGGAGGAGGTGGTCGAAGAGGGCTGGTCCACCGAACAATCCCCTTCAGGTCCGTCTCTTGTTCCCAAAATTATGTATTTGATTTTATTGAGTTTTGTGTTTGTGTAATTATATGTGGATGTGTTGCTAAACAAGGAAGAAGATGAAGTCGTGGTGGAGGATGTGAAGGACAAGGACGATGTGGATGATGATGATTGGATTTGAAAGACATGATTTTTGGTAGTTTTATGGGTCAAAATTTTGTTCTTGCCGGACTGTTCTGTTTAATGTCCGAAGCTGAATTGTAAAGTGTAGGTAAGTGTTTGAAGCCTTCACAATTTTTGAAACTAGTTGGTTTGAAATGAGATTTTGGGTTAAGGTTTTCGGCCATCCAAATTTGGCCTTGTAGTGGCTGAACAGATCTTCAAAATTTACCAGTAAATGGGTTTAATCAGGATTATACTGGCAATAATTCATGGTGGGCTGCTTGAAAACTTGAACCTTTGGATTGTTTGACATGATTATGCTCTAGACTTGCATCTTTTACCAGTAAATGGGTTTGATCAGTCGTTGAAATAAATAACAATTAAATTCAAACTGACCATTGTTAATTATAGTGATATTTATAGTTGACTACTCAACCATATATATCTCACCAATGAAGTAACAATACCCATAATTTGAGGTACCAAAAAAATGATGTGAGCCCATGGGTAATTGTCACGCCAGGTATACCAACCATTATAGCAATAGTAATTGAGCCATTGCTATTGCTTTTAGCCTTTTACCCACCATTAATTGGTGCTCAGAAGCCCAACTCACACCTTTGCTAATGCTGTCTGAAGCCTATATTGGTGGTAGTGTTACCAAATTTATGTGGAGAAAGCAGAGATAAAATGTAGGGATTTATTGTGAATTTTATTTATTTATTTTGGCTGGACTAATACTATGTGAATCTTATTTTAGGCCAAGTTTGATTCATGTAAAGAAAGCAATTCCTTTATCTTTCCCATTAGATGACAAATTAGATTTCTCATGAACTTTTCTTTCTAGTATTTTTTTTTTTAAGGGGGCTACTGTGGTTGCCCTCAAGCCTTGATTAATGAAACTGCATAATACAAAAGGGAGGGGGGGACATAGAGCCTGAACCCCAAATTACAATAAGCATAAAGAGAACATCCCGGAATAATACCAAGATTCTCCACTAAAAACAATGCATTCTAACAAGCACCAACTAGCAAAAAGTGCACATATGGCTACTCTATTTTCTTTGACAAAGCGGTGACATATCGGAAAGATAACTCTATTCCAAAGAAACATAATTACAAATAGCTCGGCTTTCCCACTATATTGCTACACGGAAACAAATCCGGCGACGCTATGTTTCATCCTGCCACTAGAAGGTTGTGTCAATTTGATCTTGCAAATAGCTCGCCGTCTCACTAGGCCAGACAAGGCACACTGAGTGTGCATACGGGGACAAAGTCCACGTCACCCTACCACATTAGGGTAGGGACTTATTGCCGGCATAAAGCCACTTCCTACAAATAGATAACAATAACATAAAACATGAAAATTAAAAGCATATCCAATATGGCCTATTGACCAAACTGGGTCCAAAAGCAAAGCCCAGGCCCAGAAGGCTAAGGCATCAAAGACCTAACCTGCAAACCCAGCCTAAGGTCGCCGCTGCACCATTACGCCACCACATCCACCACCCACTGGAGACAGACCTGCACCATCATCGTCATCGCTGATCCCCCAACGAAAGCCACAATCCATCACCACCATCTAAGACTCACCCTGTCTCAATCCAGATCGCAAACCCAACCCGGATATAAGGCTTGCCAAGCCGCTGCACAACATCCTCCTTCCATCTACCCGTGGTGGCTTCGATTTTTGTCCCATCGCAATGCCATGGATCCATGAAACAAACCCTTGTGCAGCCACGCCGTGGATCCATCTAAATCCATCCCTCTCCGATCCCAACCCACCACCATGAAACAAACCCTCGTACAGCCACGCCCTTGAACTGAGAAAGATGGTCCAAGAAGCTTCTCGACCCCAGCGTCCAAGAATTCGGCCAGCCATCAGAGGAGATAACCCATTCGGCCACACGCATCATGAGCTGGTAAGGCCATCGACCAGTGCCAGCACTGTGGATTTGCTGGATAGGCTCACCTACAAGCAACGACGTGCTCTGTCTTTTCTCTCTAGGGTTTCGAAGAAGAGAAAGGTGAGTTAAGGCCTCACTTCTTTCTAGTATTTGGTAACACTATGCCAAAAAGTTAATCAGATGACACACATCAGATGACAGAAGCCTAATTTTCTGTTGTCTCATTTTTTTAGACTACAGAAAAATCCAACCCTGTTGTCTGAATATGCACTGAAACACACTTTTTTCATTTTGAATAAAAGGGTGGCATTCAGACAACATATTAACATCGTTAGCTCAAGATAGAAATATACCTATAATTTTCATTCATTTGAAGTCTAAAAGGTAGTCATATTCAGACAACGGTGATAAGAGAAATTTGTTGTCTAAATATAGATGGTTGAAATTTTGGAATTCTCCCTCCATGCCCTTTTGACCATTTCCCTCTCAAAATGGTCAAACCCTAGCTAAATTAAAAGAATGGAAACATTGAGATAACAAATTTAAGAAAATTGTGTTGTCTGAGTATATTGGAGTCAATTTTTATTATATTTTTATCTTTTCTTTTCCCTTTGAAAGCCCTTAGTCCTTAAGCCCCGATACTTCATTCATTCGGTGTAAAACTCTCAACTCTCTCAAGTCTCGAGTAGTTCACCCTTTCTCCATTACTTTTCTTTCCCTCATCAGATCTATGAACGAGGAACTAATGTAGCATTTGGGTACTCGAATTCAAAAGCCCCAACTACATTTTGTTTTTCTTTACTCTCTAGGTCACTCGTTCTTCCAACAATAGAATCGTAGAAAACTAGAGCAGTTGCAGCAACCATAGACCCAAAAGCCGTGAAATTGGACCTGGTCCTTATCCTCAACTGTGGCTCCTAATACACCTACCTTATCACTCACCGCATCCGATCCCTCTCTGTCTTCTACCTCACAATCTCCGGTACCAGCCCCCTCAAGGCCATCACCGACCTCAACCCCAGGTTCACCATCCTCTCCGTAGGCCACACTCCGTCCACACAGACGGCTCCCCCAGTTTCCCGCTCAGGTTCGCAAAGTGGGCCGAGGTCCACCGCGCCTTCTTCCTCGGAATCTGCTACAGGCTGCAGTTGATTGTGCATGGCTTGGCAGGGTGGTTACTGTTGGGGAGAAGTAGGAGTATGGCAAGATGGAGATTGTGGTGGAGAGCAATTCAGGGATTTTCGGGTCCAAGAGGGTTGGGGATAGGTAGGTTGTAGACCCCGTGAAATTCCGAACATCACTTTTTGACGGAATTATTTTTCACGACCTTTGTTCGGCTAAATACTTTTGGAAATAGTTTGGGCTTGGGCCTTGGGCCCAAGAATAGCATAAGGTTAGAGTCCAAAATTTACTCTGGACACCCAACAGACGGGTATGCCAGTGAACCTAGCCCAATAAGTTAGTCGACCTTTGACCCGAACATCTCCCTTGATCCATTATGGTCCTTGTAGCTCATAATGACACTTTTGCATAATTTTGAAATATACTTGTGCGTGCGTTTACGATTTCTCATTTTACCTTATTCCTTACCCGTTGGTTGAATTCCTACCCGACGCTTACTTGTCAATCATCTCACCGACTTTCAAAAGCATAATTTATTTACTCCTTATTTTCTCGTCAAACTCGAGCAAAATTCCGACCAAACTTACCTTGCCATTTTTCTATCTACATACAAGTTTGGTAAAGCCCAATTCTTATTTAGTCTTGACAACATTTTTAATTCTTGAGTTTTCTTTTATTTATTTGTTCAACTTTTATTTCCCCATCATATTGGTTTTTACACTCTATTTTTCCTATCACATGCCTTAGCAGATCCAGACCCTTTTCTGCCCACATGTTGAGCTTTCTTCTACCTATACAAAGCCCAAGTCTTTCCTTCTTTCCTTGTTTCACGTCAAAATTGGGCAGAGGGAAAGTAAACCTTGTTCAGCTCCTCCCTTCCACGTTATCACCATGCATATGGCAACTCCTCCAAGAAAATCATCTCAGACCTTCAAACGGGAGAACCCAGGCCAGAAAACGTCATTCACTCTCCTCTTCTCGCCCTTTTTCTCTCTTTGCTGGGCACATCAGTGTGTTTTCATGCCTCGAAACTCCTAGTTAGAAACCTCCGATCAAAAACATTTCTTCATCAAAGTTGTTCGTCTACGTCTCCTTTATCTAGTCTCCAAATTTCAGCTCCATCGGAGACGTTTTGAGACCTGTACATCCCTCGAAGCGGAAGCTGTTTGGAAGTGAGCTTGTTCCAGATTTCTGCTTGAATTCCCTCTCTTGCTCTACCCGAATCCCTCACATCTTACTTGAGACTGGTACAAACACTTGGTAAGATTCTGGAACCATCAAGTTCCCCTTTCTTTCCTCGATTTTAGGCTCAATACATTCAAAACAACTCTTCCACATATTGAGAGGTTTCTGTTTCACTCTGCATGTTCGAGATGGAGCGAATTTCTTGACCTGCAACTAGACTTGATCCAATCAGCTCCCTCAGCTCTCTTTCCTGTTGGAATCCTCAAGAGAAACTCACCTTTTTTTATTAGTCTTTGGTGAGTATCATCTTTTCCATAAAACTCTATATATTTTTGGTTGTTATTACGAATTCTTGAAGATTATGAACTTGTCACTGCTGTTGTTGGTATCTTGCTGCCTTAATTTTGATTTCTCATCCATTCTAAGGTCTAGGGATTTTGCTAGGTAATGGCTACACCTTGAGTATTAGAATCGTATTTGGTTCAAAGGTTATTTGTTGTTTGTAGCTGTCCAAATATCATGTTTCAATGCATTATGT
This sequence comes from Rosa multiflora, assembly GCA_002564525.1. NCBI lineage: Eukaryota > Viridiplantae > Streptophyta > Magnoliopsida > Rosales > Rosaceae > Rosa > Rosa multiflora. The sequence continues at coordinate 83,010 of BDJD01002268.1, forward strand.
CATCGAGCTACAGCACCTGCCCATATAGTATTAGAAAGTAACTTGAGCTATAGGAGCATTAGGAGCATTAGACATGCCTCTTAACTTGAGCTATAGATCATTAGGACCGGTGATGTTGGAATCGTCTCGGAGGTGCGAAGCGGGGCTTTGTCCCCTTTGGTTCAAACGGGTGAGCTATGACGGCGGCCTGAGGCTCGAAAGTTTCCACTGTGCATGGCGGTTTCCAGTCGGATTTTCCAACTTCGACCACGACTGCTGGCGAGACTGGTAGCGGTTGCTGCGTCTCGGTGAGGTGAAGGATCATATGGTGTCTGTATTTTGGATCCTCAACTTTGGACAGACAATAAAAACTTGGAAGGTTCGGACCTGCGCGGCGGGATTTCTGCAATTTTCGGCGAATTTGGTCTCAATCGGCGAAGACCCAGGTAAGAGGTTTGATGTGCTCTTCGAGTTCTAAACGATTATGTGTTCATTTACGAGTTTCGGTTAAGTGTTGGAGGAATTGGTATTTTGGGTCCGTCCGCCACCAGTCAGGGAGAGATGAGTACATGACTACATGGTGAGGCGGAGGCCAACACGTCTTGGCACCGAGTCAAGCCCTCCATTCCCAAAATGCATATCAGCCACCTGCAATATATATCTCAAAAAATTAAAACCTCCTAATCAAAATTGCTCAAGATCAATGAATTTCCATGTTCCAGTAATAAAAAAAAAGCAAGCAAGTGATACATATATATATACCTGGACAATCTTGAAAGTCCCATCGGAGCGGAAGCGAATAGGGAGATTTGGGCTGTTCTTCGTCGAAATTTTACCCACACATTTCTTTCTACCTCTTTATGGAACCGGACACCGTCTATGCCTTTTCCATCTATATTTCCCCTTAATTAATTGACACGTGCAGTTCACGTGTGTGGACCCAGACTGGACGAGCATGGGAAGCTCCGAGCAGGGAAGACGTTCTCTATGTGAAAATATAAAATTATGTTGGCCCGTATGTCAATGTATTACTCGGTCATTCAAGTTGTACTCTATTGGCTTAGAACTTACTGAATTTATATTAACGATTGAAATTTCGAAAGTTCAGACAAAAAAAAAAACAAGTTTCTTGTAACATAACATCATATTAGCCATCAGATCTATACATTAGGTAAAGTGAGGAAATAACAAAAATTAAATCATAAACAAAATAAGAATGGCGTTTTATTAGAGACGGTGGGTTTTCAGATCATGACATTGATGGAGTTAGATATATAATGAGGACATAAATAAAATTAATTCATAAACATAAAAAAATGTGAATGGCGTTTTATTAGAGACGGTGGGATTAGGTAAACTGATGACCTAACAAAAATTAATTGGGCACCAATATTATCATTATCTGAGACTCTGTGCTCAGTGCATTGCAGCCCCATGGAAACCGAGTCCCTTCAACAGCTTTATATTTTCTTTCTTCCTTTCATGGCTCGTGGCCACAGCATACCCATTATAGACATAGCCAAACTATTTTCTGCTCGTGGGGCAAGATGCACCATAGTAACCACTCCCCTAAATGCACCACTCTTCTCCAAAGCAACCCAAAGAGGTGAAGTCAAACTTGTTCTCATTAAATTCCCCTCTACTGAAGCTGGGTTGCCTCAAGACTGCGAAGATCCCGACTTGATTACAACACAAGACATGGTGGAAAAATTTATCAAAGCCACCTATTTACTTGAACCACAGCTTGAGCAGGTTTTAGACGAACATCGTCCTCATTGCCTTGTTGCTGATGGTTTCTTTCCTTGGGCTACAGATGTGGCCGCCAAGTTTGGAATTCCAAGGCTGTATTTCCATGGAATCGGTTTCTTCCCATTGTGCGCTTCACTGAGTGTGATGATGTATCAACCTCACACGAAGTTGTCGTCTGATTCAGAATCTTATGTCATTCCTAATCTCCCTGATGAGATCAAGATGAATAGAAGCCAATTACCAGTTTTTCCCAATCTAGATGGTGAGTCAGAATTCTTGAACATGCTCAAAGCATCCTGTTGATGTCATAATTGGGTTCGACAAATACTTTTGACTTTTTAACCCATTCCACGTGGTACGCGTTGAAATGTAAAAGAGTCCACGTAGGACCCTGACCTTTCAATGCGCTTAAACCCATCATCGAGAAAGAAAAGATAATCCTAAGATGAAAATAACCATGACTAGTAAGATGTCTAATCATGGTATGCCGAGTCTTTAACCTTGGGCCTCCACCTCTTAGGTCTTGGACAGTCACCATGTTATTGACTTGTCACCTTTGACGGCGAGGTCAAAGCATATCGTGACCTGGCTATTAGAATAGCATAGTCCGAAGGAATCAGGAGCCTCAACCCCCAAGGCCAAGAATTCGACTCCCAAGGCTTAGAAGCCTCAACCTCTAAGGATCATGACCACAACTTCCAAGCCTAAAGCCTCGACCTTCAGGCTCACATTTGGACGTAGTTAAGAAGACATGGTAGTACACATCAAGGACCAACTCTCACCAACTTTTCCACGTGTCAAGCTCCGACACCCAGTATGGCTCCCTTGTCATGTCAACAGTGATTCGAGGACAAAGGGTGGTTTACATGACGACACCTGTTACCAACTCTGTCAAATCCATCCTGGAGCGTCAGTAAGCAGAGAGTGGGTGCTGACACCCCGATTTTATGGGATTGAGCCCATGACTTTCCCTTTCCACCTCAACCCTCTTCTCCTATAAATACACAGCCTTCACAAGGCTGAGGGGGACTTCAACTTTCTCTTGTTTCAGAAAGCTATGCCAAAATGCATAGCCCTTTCCATAGAGCTCCGCCAACTCGAGGTGGTGGAAGCCCAACATGAGGTGGAGTAAGCCCGACGTGAGGCCATCAGTTCCACCCAAGAAAGGAGCTTGGAAGCCCAACACGAGGTGGAGGAAGCCCGACTTGAGCCCATCAGTTCCATACCCAACCTTCACAAGGTTGAGGGGGACTTCAACTTTCTCTTCTCTTCGAAAGCTATGCCAAAAGGCATAGCCCTTTCCATAGAGCTCCGCCAACTCGAGGTGGTGGAAGCCCAACATGAGGTGGAGTAAGCCCGACGTGAGGCCATCAGTTCCACCCAAGAAAGGAGCTTGGAAGCCCAACACGAGGTGGAGAAAGTCCAACATCAGGTGAAGGAAGTCCGAGACGAGACTATTAGCTTCACCCAACAAGGAGCTTGGAAGCCCAACACTAGGTGGAGGAAGCCCGACGTGAGGCCATCAGTTCCACCCAAGAAAGGAGCTTGGAAGCCCAACACGAGGTGGAGAAAGTCCAACATCAGGTGAAGGAAGTCCGAGACGAGACTATTAGCTTCACCCAATAAGGAGCTTGGAAGCCCAACACTAGGTGGAGGAAGCCCGACGTGAGGCCATCAGTTCCACCCAAGAAAGGATCTTGGAAGCCCAACACGAGGTGGAGAAAGCCCAACATCAGGTGAAGGAAGTCCGAGACAAGGCTATTAGCTTCACCCAACAAGGAGCTTGGAAGCCCAACACGAGGTGGAGGAAGCCCGACGTGAGGCCATCAGTTCCACCCAAGAAAGGAGCTTGGAAGCCCAACACGAGGTGGAGAAAGCCCAACATCAGGTGAAGGAAGTCCGAGACGAGACTATTAGCTTCACCCAACAAGGAGCTTGGAAGCCCAACATCAGGTGAAGGAAGTCCAAGACGAAATTATCAGCTTCACCTAACAAGGAGCTTGGAATCCCAACACGAGGTGAAGGAAGTCCGAAACGAGACTATTAGCTTCACCCAACAAGGAGCTTGGAAGCCTAACACGAGGTGGAGGAAGCCCAACGTGAGGCCATCAGCTTCACCCAACAAGGAGCTTGGAAGCCCAACACGAGGTGGAGGAAGCCCGACGTGCGGCCATCAGTTCCACCTAAGAAATGAGCTTGGAAGCCCAACATTAGGTGGAGGAAGCCCAACATCAGGTGAAGGAAGTCCGAGACGAGACTATCAGTCTCACCAAACAAGGTAGCTTGGAGGCCCAGGATCAGGTGAAGAAAGCCCGAGGCCATACCTTCAGTCACAAGAGGTGAACGACCAAGGCTAGGCACAGGACTACCAGGGCATACCTTCAGTCACAAGTGGATGACCAGGGCTACTCACGTAGCTAAACTGATCGAAGGAAAAGATAGGCCCACTTGAAGAAAACAACCCCACCACTTTACACTTGGATTTCAAAGGAACGTCCGTTGACTCGTTGATGCCGAAATTGGCACCAACACATCCACAGAGAGCGAAGAAAGGAGCTATGGGGTTATTGTTAACAGCTTTTATGAACTAGAACCAGCTTATGCAGATCATTACAGGAAGGTTTTTAGGAGGAAGGCGTGGCATATCGGCCCCGTTTCGTTGTGCAACAAGGCACCAGAGGATAAAGCAGAGCGGGGATCAATGTAAAGCTCGACTGCTGAGAAACATGAGTGCTTGAAATGGCTTTATTCAAAGAAACCCCATTCGGTTGTGTATATATCATTCGGAAGCATCATCTGTTTTGCTGATTGTCAGCTACTAGAAATTGCAATAGGCCTTGAGGCTTCTGGACAAGACTTCATTTGGGTTGTGAAGAAAGAAAAGAAGGACGAAGAAGACTGGTTGCCTGAAGGATTTGAGAAGAGAATGGAAGGTAAGGGCCTGATTATAAGAGATTGGGCTCCCCAAGTGCTGATTCTTGAGCATGAAGCAATAGGAGCATTTGTGACACATTGTGGTTGGAACTCTACCATTGAAGGAGTGTCTCACTACTACAAAAAGGTCATCAGACGACGGTGGATTTCTGTTGTCTAATGACCAAGCTAACCGTGGTCTAAGTGAGTGTTGTGTGATTGAAAAATCAGACAACGGTGATTTCACCGTTGTGTGATAATAGTTTGCTCAACAGACAACAGATACAACTCTCTCTTTGTTGTCTGAGGTAAGTAACACACAACAGAAGTGAAAGTATCTCCCTTGTCTGATGATTTACTCAGACAACGGAGATACTTATTTCCGTTGTGTGTTATGAATCTCACACAACAGAATTTTGTTTTCTTATGTTGTTGGTTGTTAGTTCACACAACAACTATATTTAGTTAACTGTGGTGTGATTATTGTAATCAAACTGACTAATAGCCAATGACTGTTGTAAGAAAAGCCCTATTTTTGAACTCTTTACAGTCATACAACACATTGTTTTGTATTGTGTTGTATGAGATCAATGCTAGGTGAAATTGTACAAATTCAATGCTAGAGATTATTACCAATAAACAATAATTTTATATTAATGTTAAAAGTAACTTTGATACATTAAACAAACTCTAATCCATTCACCATATACAACATTACAAGCATTTAAACATTTCATTGAACTAAGCCTTCCAATTTCATAAGCTATACAAGATTGTGTTCAATCCTCACCCACAAGTAATGCTGCAATACGAGCAATCCAATTTCCATCTTATGCAGCATATGCTTGAAGAATCTGATGGACAAGTTCATTATCTTGTGCAACATTAGCTCTAGACTCATCTCTTGAATGCAATCCACATCCAACTTGGATGCCCAGGACAGTTGCAGCAGCTGCCTCTGCATATAAGAAAGTAATATGGCCTGTGATTATGCACCCCCCTCATAGCTCTACATTCATCTCCTACATGGAATCTTAGGCCTGAATCCACACCCAACTAGGATGCCAAGGGCAATTGCAGCAGTTGCAAGCATCATATTTCTGCATTATAAAAAAAAAAACATGGCAGATCAATAAAACATATAATGAGATCTTGAGGATTGATAAAAGAGGCAGACTAGATAACTATCAGATACTCTATCAAAGTACGGACAGCATATCTGAACATATTACATTGAGCTTCTAACAATTTATAAACACTGCTCATGAAGAAGAAGGTGGGATAGATGCCCAACAACAGATCAAAATCTCAGACTCTAAAATTTCAGATTTAACAAAGGGAAGAAAAACTGTTCTCTCTCTCTCTTTTTTTCCCTGTCTATCTTTCAATCGTCAATTTTGTTTAGAAAACAAAGAGTTGGCAAGTATCATCAATAAACACCAAAAGGAATGAGTTGATGACGATGATTATTATTATAACACACACACACACATATAAAATTTTGTGTGTATATATATGTATACAAACTTCAAATTCAATAGTTAGCGTGTAGGAAATACCTATGGAAAGGCAGCCCATACAAAGGTAATTATGTAACTACCGCAAATTCTACATGGAAATAAACCAAAGGGATGGCAGCAAAGGCAATGAGTCATGTATAAAACTTTATTTTCTCAATAACTTCTTCTTTCGAACATCATAAACTGTATTACAAATTAGGCATTTTATTTCTACTTCAACATATGAAATAGTAGATCAATTTTGTATAGAGAATGAAAAATTGGCAAATTTCATCAAGAAATATCAGAACAACTGGATTGATGATGACAACAATCATATATATACATACATAAAATATTATATACATATGTATACACGGATTTTAATCTAAAACTTCAACAACCAACTCTCTTACTGACTTTCAGTCCAACCCGAGCATCAAACATAAGACAATGAAACAGCGAATCAGTAATCAATCATTCAAACACCAGATTAAGACGGAAGAGGAAGTCACCAACGATTACCTTTTTTGAGTAGATGAATGATAACGCAACGGTCGCTGTGAACGAATACCTCTTCTCTTTTCACACTCCCTTCCAACACGATAACTAAACTTGCAATTCCCGGAGCATTTCAAAACAAAAAAACAGTAATCTGTCGTCTGAAGTACCTAATATTGAAGAATCGGAGTCTATCTGTCGTCTGAAACACCATACAACTAAATATTAATGTTGTTGGAAATTCACTTCATCAACGGATTCAAAAAATAACTGTCGATGTAGTTAATGTAAGATGACGGAGTTTTTGTTGTTTCTGTCGTTTGATTGAACTAATATTAAGCTTAGTTGATGCTTCTGTCGTCTGA